>VUQJ01031128.1:13779-51694 GCA_015108635.1 Andinoacara biseriatus
AACTCCTGCACCAGCTGCAGTAAATACGGACGCTGGACATGTGACCCGTTACTGTGCTGGCTCAGTCTGGACCTCCACGACGTTCGCTGTGGAAGCAGCTTGTACTTTGCTCTTGTTTCGACATGACCTTGATCATCCTTGTGAACACAAGATGCTGCATCAAGAATCTGCATGGAGTTCACTGCAGGTCACAAATCGTGACCCGATTTGCTGGTTTCAGTCTTTTTCCTTGACCTGTTGGTCAAGTCGTGATTTTGAGCTTCACCTGGGACTCGCTGCTTTTAACTGGGACCTTCTTTTCTTTGACTCAGTAGTTGATTTGGGGTTGACCTACATAGATGACCTACATAGATAGTGTACTCACACAGAGAGCCTGAGGCGCCTCGTTTTTTCGCTTTTCTTCTTTCTCTCCTTGTTTTGTTTCCTCGGTGTGGTAATAAGTGGAACTCTAATCAGCGTCAGAGGCCCAGAGGCAGAAAACACAGTAAGCCTGACAGGATTAAGGAAGAAAAACAATATTCCAGCAGAGCTGAGCTAATGTCTGAAGCTGCTCTCAAATAAGACTCGTAGTTTTCCTCAGTTTGTGGGTTTATTAACTGACAGTAATATAAAAATACAGGGCTACATTTAAAACATCATATCGTACAATCAAAAAGCACAACAGAAGAAAGAACTGATACAATGTCCATAACGTCCTGATGCAGTTAAAATTAAGTGCACGCTTTGTGAAAAAAACAAACAAACTTGGAAATAAACGGGTCACAGTTGAACTGTTTTGGTTCAAGCCTTGTGTTGGTAAGTAGTGTGTAGCTCCAGAGGGCGACAGTCCAGCGGTTCATGAGGCAGCCTGAGATCTTGATGACCTTTGACCCTGACGAGGCAGAAAGAAATGAAAAGAAGAAGTGAGAAAAGGAGACAATTTTTAATCTCCAAACACAGATTAGAATCTTAATGAAGTTGTCTTAATGCTCGTTTCCTTCTTCCTCTGCTTGGAGCTAAACTTGGCATTTGTTAGTCTTGCTGTATTCCAGGAAGCTGCTGCTCAGCGACCAATATCAGGATATCAACAAACAAACAAATCTCTGGTTTAGGACTTCCTGTTCTGGCTCATCAGTCAATAATTATGGATAATTTTTAAAATGCTAATCAGAAGCTAATTTTCCACTTGATTAGATTAGGTGATGGGTGAGAGAACTCACAAGGATTCTGTGGTTAAACTCTGACAGGATTATTAATGATGGTCTTTAGTCTGGGTTGATCAGGCTCTCTGACCCGGTGCAGTTTCATTTGTTGGCTCCGAGATCGACTCTTTGTTTGCAATCTTGTTTTCACAGGAATTATGAAGGTGCTGATAATCCATACACTTGATAATTCAATCATCAGCCAGTGTGAGCGCCTTTAAAAGCAGAAGTTCTTGCAGTTTGCTGGGCTCGAGCATTCAGGTGTGTGTTAACATAATTCCACAGGACGTCTCAACAAATTCACCCCAAGGCCAGACTGTGCAACAATCATAAAAAAACACAACCAAGAGCAACATTTCAGACTGTACGGTTCATGACAGTAAAATTAGAAAAGGGGTTGCCAGCAGAGAGCCTCTTCTCTCTAACCCTGGCAGCACAGCTCACATCTGCAAAGCTGCATCTGAACAAACCGCAAGACAACAAAGAACGACGTCCTTTGGAGAGACGTGAAGATGTTTGGCTACAATAATTTGGGTTTGTTTTGCAGCCACAGGACGTTGGCAGTCATTGAGTCAATCATGAACTCCTCAGGTCACCAGACCTGATATTTGACTGTAACAGTTAATGTTTGGCTGAATCTGGGCCATCCGACGGGACACTGATCCCAAGAACAACTGCAAATCTACAACAAGGTGGCTGCAAAAGAAAAAAACAATCAAGGTGTTGCAATGGCCCAGTCAAAGTCCAGACCTCAATCTGTGGCACTGTGGTGGGATCTTAAGAGAACTGTGCATAAAGGAATACCCACAAACCTCAGTAACTGCATGAAGCAACACTGCAGAGAAGTATGGGTACATCCTCCTCCGCAGTGATGTGAGAGACTCATAAAGTCATACAGAAAATGATTACTGCGCATTACTGCAGGTAAAGGTCATCTTTTTAATCTTAGGATGTAGTTTTTCGAAGGACTGCACAGAGTCCAGTAAGGGACGGGCAGTTGCCTTTATTAGATGGGCATTATGATAAAAGAACACCCTAATCGGGTCCTAACTCCATACCAGACAATCAGGGTGCCCCACACCACTCTCACCGCTGATAAAAAGACGTTTTTACATTCAGTAATCAATAATTCAATAATAATGTTAATGCCTAAAAAAGAAGCTGCAATGAAGCAGCTTTAGTAGATCTGCAAACATCTGTTGCACCGCTCATGTTCAAAAGCATCCTGCTGAAACCTGACCCAAGTTGGGTTCTGTCTGTAGACCTGGGCTCTAAACAAATAGGCTGGTTTGGACTGACTGTGTGATTAAACCTGTAAAATATGAGCCTCCTGAGTAACATGGAACAAAGTAAAGACACATTTTCAGACTCACGAAGCAGACTAAAACCACAGTCTACCTACAGGAAGCTGAAGTGAATCAAACTGATGGAAATCTATGACATGAAACCAATGATATAACTCTAAATGACACCAATGGAAACTTAGCAAACTCGCTGAGCTCTGGCCACACTCACACGGTGGCTATTTGAAATGTCATGTCACAGTGTGTTCAGAAACATGACGCCTCTTGACAGGAAGTGGCTGTCCGGTGTGTGTTTATGTGTGTGTGTTGTACTGCAGTGTGTATGCATGGAATGAGAACAGGAATTTGGTTTCTGAGGTTTTTTATTCATGCAGCCTTCAGTTTCAAATGTGTTCACTGACCTGAAACTCTGAGGCGACCGACTCTACGGGAACTGCACCTGACATTTCACTGACTGATCACCAAGATTACAGAACAGGGCCTGTTCTGAAGATTTAAGCACACTTTGGAAACCCAAAACTTTACCAAAGGACTCCTTTTAACACTTGGTTGCTACAAAACAAATACAGAGGACTCCGCAGCATCGATAAACCAAAGCACAGCTAACTTCAACAAAGTCCAGCTTACAAGTCTGAAGACAAGGCCAAGAAATCCTAATTCTAGTCCCATGAAAACTCTACAAAAAGGATTTGGTATCAAGTGAGGTTAGATGACCTACTTCACTGTGTGATACAGAGCCGGGAAGGGTAGAAGAGAAAATTATTAACTACTGGAACAGTAGTACTACCATCCACCCTCTTTTTTTTGCTTATGCCAACTTTGAGGCTCTACGTCATAATTACCGTAGCTGCTAGCAGGTGCTTTCTCCATAAGTAATGTATTTGCTTTCACAACAAAGAGTCATTTACGGGTCTTAAAATATAAGTCCAATGCCCATTTGAATCATGACACAGTTTGAGCTGCTAGCTGTCTGTTAGGCTTCACCTCAGCTAAATAAATCACTGAACTGGGATCTGTCTTAATTTTTTAATATAAATAATTGCATCATCAGCGTATAGTGATAGCTTATGCTCAGTCTTTTTAATTGTACTAGGAGACCATTAAAGAAGTGCTGCAGATTTGATGAGTTAAGTAACATTCAAATAGACTTTAACAATTGTTAAACACAAAATGTTAAAGTTGGAAGTTAAAAATGGGACAAACCAGTAGAATATAGCCATTAGAGGAATGAGAGGACTTCTGGGTCATAACAACTTGATATCCTAGAATGGCCATCATAGATATGATAACACGTCTGATTTGAATGATGACACTCTCAGGACAGAGTTTTGTTTCTTACGTTTGTATTGGGCAGAGTGACCGTCAGGCTGGGCTGAGTCTTGGTGCTCAGATTCATCTTCTTCTTCCACAGATAATAAAACTCAACACACTGGGAAAGGGACTTTGTCTGAACCTGATGACACACAAACATAACAAATCACAGTTGCACAGTTAGTCATTTATGCAATTTACCACTTTAGCTTTGGTTCAGTCACTGGGGACGCTGCAGAAAGAGGTTAACAGAAGTAGAAACTCACAACTTTCTGGATGCTTTTGAAGTCTTTCTGGTGGAGTTGCAGCGATTTCACCAGCAACCTCTTCTCTGCTGCACTCCAGCTCACACCTACAGTATAAATACAACTGTAATGTAACTGTGCTCTCGTTTCTATATGTTTTAGAGTCTGAGACCGTAATTAGATGGAGGAACAGCTGACCTGTGTGGTTGTTGGTGTTGCTTTCAGGAGCTGACAGCAACTTCTCCACCGTCAACTATAAAACAAAACAATGTGATGTCACATTGGTCGTATTTGACATGGGAAAATTAAGCAGACACATTTTATAGTCCCGTTAATATTTCACTTTTCTAAATATGCTTTTGTAGGTTTGAGATGTTTTATTGTTTTAATGGATTTTGTCTTTTTGCTGTTCTTTGTTTCTGGTATTTTTGTTTTGGTCTTTATGGTTGTGTTTTCCCTCTTTGACTCTATGTGGTGGCCTTTTGTGTTTTGTGGGTGTGCGTTTCCACTTTGTGATTCTGTCTTGTGTCTTTTTGGTTACTTTTTAGGTCACTGTGGTGTATCTTTGTCTTTGTGTCTCACAATAGTGTTTTTGTGTCTTTATAGACATGTCATATCTTTGTAGTAGATTGGTGTCTCTTTGTGGTAGTTTTCTGGCACATTGTGGTATTTTTTTGTGTGCATATCTGGACATATTTGTGTCTTTGTGGTAGCTTTTTGACTCTGTGGTTGTATCTCTTTGTGGTGAAGTTATTCCTCTTTTTGGATGCATTTTGTGTCTTTGTGGTCATTTTCTTGACTGTGATGTGTTTTTTGTCTAATTACTGTTTTTTTGTGTTTCCTTGATTAGTTTTTGTTTTTTTTGTAATGTTTTTCTGTATTTTTGCATGCGTCTGTGTCTGTGTTTGCAGTGGTTTTTGCCACTTTGTGATGGCCTTTTGCTTTGTGTGCGTGTGTGTTTTCTAGCCATAATGTTCTAAATAATAGTACATAATAATACTATAATAATAGTAATTTTTTTTAAGCCAACACTTAAGAACCAAACGGAGGTTTTACCAGAAAGTCTCCTTTGCATTCTGATAAGACTTGGAGGCTGTACTCTGCGTTGGCCCCGCCCCTTGGCACCACGCTTGATCGCGCCATCATCAGCAGAGCTTCAACTGTTTGAACAGAGGTTCAAATTTTCTTTTTTTAAAAAAAAAAAAAAGCATCTACTAACAGTAACAGTGTGATTTCTGTGTATTTTGTTTGTTATACCTCTATGTTGATTGACAGGACGCTCCAGATCATCCCACGGTGTCCACTGCAGCAATGCATTGTGGGAGTCGGAGTGGGCACATTTTCTGTCCTGTAAGGGTGGGATCTCAGCCTGGAAGCCCCGCCCTAAATTGATCCACCTATGATTGACAGCTCCGGATTATCAGGTGATCAGAAAATGACATAATCACAAAAACGGTTTGATAAGAGGTGATTATGTCGTACGGCTTAATGGCTCCTGATGTTAGTGTTCCAGGAAGAGGAACCGCCGTCTCTGTGGCACTGAGGTCACTGACTCCATCTGCCGGTTAGAGACAAACTTTAGCATTGCGTCTTAAAGATCATCCAATCATAGAAAGAGCATGATGTTTTTGTTTTCATATTACTGAAACTGTAATGTGCATGGAGGCTGAAATTGCATAATTTCAGATAAATTCATATTTATTATTAATAACATCCTCATTATATCAGTATAAAAATATTTTAAAACATAAACACTTTTATAATCCTTCCCAAAGTTCAATGTATTCACGACATTTGCATTTGTAATGAGCGCTCATTAACGGGATTGTATGACTCACTGTGGAGCCGAACAGTCTGCACTCTCTGCTGCCTCCTGTTGGTTAGGGAGCAGTACAGCCCTGAGCCTGCCCTCTGGGGACACAGCATAGGGGGAGGGGTGTAGTGGCCTCTGCCTTTGTTATTTGCAGAAACACCTCTATTTTCACCAGCTTTAATGCCTTTAGTAACATCTTCTCCCTCTTGCGGGTGCATCAGACTCATGAACAGTGCAGTTCTTCCGGTGGCCTGAGGGAGGTGGCTGCCTCTCGTCTGACTGCTTCTACACGTCTTCGACACGCTTCGCGATTTCACCGGGATGGACACTGGCATCACCATGGTGTTTGAATGCTGAACCGGTGGCGGAGAGTCCTAAAAATATAAATAAATAAATCTATTCATAAAACTTAAAGACTTTCTTTGCACTGCTTTTGCACAAAGAGGCCACTAGGGGTGCAGTCTTCCCACCAGAGTGACATTGTGGGGACCTGAGTCCCCTGACATTCATTATGGGGACACAAGTCGGTCCCCATAAAATAAAACCTTACATTTTAAAATAATGATTTGATTAACATGTTATCTTATTTAAATCTTCCAAAAATAATAAAATTCAAGCCAGTCTTCTCCTAATTTACAAAAATAAACATGTTTTTAGGTTTTTGGGACCTTTTTGGGGCACGTAGCCGATCTGAAGCCGCTGTGGGAACGCATGTGGCCATTTAATGCCGGCAGGCTCCTGAAGTCACGCTTACACACCACACACATCAGCCTATGACACACACACAGGAAGAATTTACATTAAAATAAATAAAGACCAATAAAGACCATCATCATATTTATGGGTGTGTGCGGATTCAGGTTACCTCGAGTCGAGACTTTCAAGTTGCATCTAAAAATGAACACAAGAAAAACAAAACAATGGTGTGAAGCTATGGTGATGTTATTATTTATTAACTTCCTTCACCGCTTCTATTGACCTAGTTTTTAATTTTCAAGTACTTTATGTATTTTTTTAAACAGTTATTTTCTGTTATTTATTGTGAGTTTTACTGTTACATTTTATTACACAATGACTTAAGTAAATGTGCAGCTGCTATATTTACATACTTCCTTATATACTATAATCTATAATATGATTTAAATTAAGATAATAACCTACCCAGCTCCAGTCTGGCTGGCTATCATCTCCTCCTCTTCCCTTTCCTTTTTTTTCTCCACACTCCTCTGTCCAGTTCGGCCGAGCAGAGAGGCTCACAGACTGGGCAGCACTCCCGACATGCTGGCCCCGTCCCGGTGGGGAGAAGCTGGTCTTGGAGGTGCCAGCGGTGTGGAGCAGGCTCGTCAGGTCCTGAATCTGCTCGGTCTGGCTTGGGAGGAGGTGCTGGTTTGTCTGATGCTGGTGGTACTGACCTGGATCAGGGATCTGCTCTCTGTTCATCTGGGTGTGAAAACCTGTTCTCTCAGTCCTGGGGTGCATTTGAGGACTGGGGCTGGAGACAGTTGGGGTTTGTGGGTAATGAGGACTCGGACCAGGAGTTGTGGGGCTACAGAAAGGCTGCGAGATATTCAGGTAGCCATCCTGGAAAAACTGGTTACCGGAGAAGTCTTCGGCTGAGTTGAGCTCGGCGGAGCGCCATCGCTCCACAGAGAGGCCGTGGGGAGATGGAGCTGCCTGCTGGGCTCCTGCAGACACCGAGTCCAACGCTGAGCACTGCAGCTGGGACACGGTTGGCTCCAGATGCCTCCAGTTGTCCTCACCTGGATTAGACGAGTCACTCTGTGCACACATGTCACTGAAAAGAAGTGTGTGAGCGTCATAGGATCTGTGCGTGTCCTCCAAGGACTCTCCATGGTGAGCTAAACTAGAACCAAACTGGTTCTGGTTCTGGAAACCCAGATGAGCTGAGGTCTGGTTCTGTTTCAGATCAGAAATGCAAAAAGGTTATCAATCCGTGAACAGGATCAGAGGAAGTGGTTCTGTTTTCGTTGTCTTACCTGGTAAGGGAAACTGTTGCCATTAAGAAGGCAGGAAAGTTCAGGGCTGGGTTCACATTTGATCCAGTCGGAATGATCCAAGTCTGGATCAGGATTCTGGCTAAAGAGGGGGTGCTGAGGTGGAGACAGGAGGTGAGGGGAGATGATCTGTGGCTGTGGTTCAGGATGAAGGGCATGCTGAGTTGGGGAGAGGAGGTGAGGGGAGGTTATCGGTGGCTGCAGTTCAGGATGAGGGGACGTCACCTGAGTGTGGGGTATAAGGTGCGGGGAGGTGACGGGAGGATAAGGGAAGTGAGGGGAGGTGAGCTGGGTAGGAGGGAGGTGAGGGGATGGAGTCTGAGGGGAGCTAATCTGAGGCTGATGGAAGAAGGGGAATGAGGATACCTGGTGCTGGGGGAAGAGGTGAGGAGAGGTTACCTGAGGATGAGGAAATGCATGAATAAACAAACTGAAAGACACATTTTTAAACAATAATAATAATAATACAACAAAAGAAAAACATTTTTAAAATAAAATAAATGAGGACCTTGGCATGTGGGAGGTTTCCATGATTCCTGAATGATGGTTGGGGGGAGGAGAGGGAAGGAGGGGTCTGGGGCAGAGAGGGGTGGTAGGTGATGGGAGGCGTAGACGACGAGGAATATGTCCAACAGTCAGACATGTTGTCATGCGCGCGCACACTTGTTTAACCTGAATGTGTGGGTGTCTCTGCGCATGATTGTGGGCAGAAGGTGGAGTTTTATCTGGATGATATCTTCGTGAGAATCTGCAGGGACACAAGTGAAGTGTGGTCAGTGGCTCTCGGGGCTCCGCGGAGACGATGAACGTGGAGGTGTTCTTAGAAACGATGGCAGAGGCTGAAAGTCTGTAAATTCTCATAAAACGTAATCCGCAAACTGTTTTTCCTTTGATTCTTTGAACGTGCTTTTATTTTGAAATACAAGCCAAAAATTTAAGGTGTAGTTATTTATTTAGTCAAAATATTGATCCAAAATCTTTCCTTAGTTTTGAATCTGTTTTGATGGTGGCCTCCCATTATTGCAAATTAATGAAGTATCAGCTAAACCTAACCCAGGTACACTAACACAAACGTTTGGAGACACATACAAATATCCTTGATTTTGGAGGAAAACTACATTTGTTCTAGTGATTAATGAGAGCCTATGTAGACATACAGATAAATAAAATACCAGATCCCCACGGTCATTGTTTTCAGTACTACATCTTGTTGCCCTTCATTTAGCCGCACAAAAGTCATTGAAAACTGGGCAGTTTTTAGTTTTGACCAAAATGGACAACTGTTTGTAGCCCTGATATAGCCTTGAATATCTGAGCCCATTCCACTGAGCAAAAACATCAAAAAGTCAACTTGTCAGATGTCTCAACAATTTTGAAAGGTGACTTAATTTCATCGGAAGACTAAAAAGATATATATTAAAGAAAAAAAGAAAATGCCTTCATTTTCTTCATACTTCATTCTTCGTTCTTTGTTTGTAACACTAACCCATGCAAGCTGAAAAATTATTCAACGCCCCCACATTTCCACAAACTCCAACAAGAAAGTCCCCAGCCCCCACCAGCAGATCTGAAGCCCTTCTGGTGGTGAGAGATCTTTTTCTAGAAGTCCTTCCAGCAACACAAAAAGCTCAAAAATATGTCCACCTCCAGCTAAAGTAGGACAAAATCTGATGTACTAAATGCAGCCCAATTTTCAATAGCTTTAGGACAACATGAAAAATGACCAAATTTGGCCCCCAAAAAACCTTCATCATCATCATCTGTGGAGGTCTGGTGCTCGGTGAGTTTCGTACATCAATGTAATTATTCCATTAGATATCACTCGTAAAATTAATCATCTCTCCCAGACTGGGCTTAACATTTTAAACTAAAATGTCATTTTCTATGCAGACAATACTCTGATTTATGTCCAAAAGATTGTATCTATAAGACAACCAATGCTTCTGGGTCTGATGAAGAGCCTTCAGTCTGCATTATTTCTATTGTCCAGCACAAGTCCGATAGTATAAAACTCTGTGAGAAAATGAGTCCACGGCTCGCTGCTCTCTGAGCTCTGTAAACTCTTTCCTGGTGAGTTTATGGTGTCAGTCGTTAGCTTCAGGTCTTACCAAATAAAACATTAAGCTAGCTTTTGGAAATTATTGTCCCATTAAAGATGCATTTATTGAGTAAAACTCATTATTTCTAACCTCATCAGTCCTATAATATGGAGCACATGGAAACATTTTAGCTGTTGCAGACTTCACATCACCCTGTAGCTTCCTATTACAAATGAATACAGCTGCTGTTAGGAAATACTGCCTCTGAAATGGCTGAAAACCTGTAACTCTGTACAAAAAGACACATAGCAGTCAATAACTGTGTTTAAGCAGTGTAACTGTGGTTAAAGAAGCTCCGTTGACCTATACTGCAATGGAAGATTTAACTGAACTCAGAGAAGAAATGCCATTACTAAGTCGACCACACGGTCCCCAAATGACTAAGTGTGAATGTGTGATAACACTTCTAAGAATTCACACCCAGAAAAAATTAAAAGTCAGCTTCTCTTAAAGTGACACCTCAAAGTTTTAGATACATACCTATATTTCACACGAAGTCTACAAAAATATTTTATTTCATTATTTTCTACTTTTGCTTCTGAATTTTTGTTTATTAATTTCGATGGTTTGGGGAAAAGCTTATTAAGCCTTTTGAACCGTGAAGGTTTTTAGATGAAGACCGAGTGTAACCGTTAACATATTTACTGTTTAACCTAAGAGGTTTACTCTGAATAAGCTGACATGACAAATGCACAGCAGTAAATAATGCAAACAAACAAACAAGCAAGCAAACAATCAATAAATACAAACAAGCAGAAGTTCAACAAGAAAATTGACTTTGAAATGAAAAGAGTACTCACCTGAAACATCATCCACCCTGACTGACTGACTCTGACGGTGTGTGTGTGTGTCTGTGTGTGTGTGTCTGTGTGTGTGTGTCT
The DNA here is from genome assembly GCA_015108635.1 of Andinoacara biseriatus. Classification (NCBI taxonomy): domain Eukaryota; kingdom Metazoa; phylum Chordata; class Actinopteri; order Cichliformes; family Cichlidae; genus Andinoacara; species Andinoacara biseriatus. Next base: position 24,629 of record VUQJ01031128.1, read on the forward strand.
GTGTGTGTGTCAGGATGTGGTCACACGCTCTTCCTCTCTCTGGTCGACTCTTCAGACTCTGTATTTCTTCCTTATGATTATGAGTTTAGAGGCCGAGGAGACCAAAGAAATATAAAACATTAAAACCTTAAAAATAATCAAATGCAATTTTTAAACAGCACTATATATGTAAAAAAAAAAAAGAAAGAAAAGAAAAGTTTTTTCCCTATAAATGCTGACTGAATAACTGTGATCTGTATTTTTTACAGCAAAGCCAGTGAAATGATTATATAATCACATCAGACGTTGCTGCAGATGCTTAAAACTGTGGCGCTTCCTGAAACGTCCAAATCTAGATTGAAGAACGACAGTGAAGCGAATAAAAATGCACAGATTAATGGAGCCTGAAATTTACTTTCAGAATATTAACACACCTAGCACATTTATATGTATATTTTTGACATACACATGTTTGTACATGCTTTTATTTTTTTTTAATGTATATGGTTCTGTGGTATAAATTTAGAGGTAACGCTCTGCCAGGTTACAGATGTGTTTATTCTCCTACCTAAGTCTGTGCAAATGTGAGTTAAAGCAAATTAAGTCCATTTGAATTCAGATAAATAAAATGATAAATAAATAAAAGAATAAAGTTATGGGTGGAACTGTTGTCAGGCAGATTGCAGTGCAGGGCGGCACTTTCTCAGTGGAGGACCGAGTTAAAGTCAAGTCCCACAAAAGCAGGAAATACATGAATCTTAACGATTCGTATTTCCAAAATAAAAGCAGAGACTCAGCTTGTAGCAATGATTTTATTCAGATTAGGATATGAAGCCTTTAGTTTTTGTTATATCTGATTAAGGTAAGTCACACTGAAATCTTTATTTAATAAATGCATTGTTGTAAATTGTTTTGTGGGTCTTTTCTCTTAATAAAATGTTCATTGAGCACTCAGAAAATACACATGCGCTCACTCTGTGGGCATTTTCACGAGTTCTCCTACAAGCACTACCTTTACAGGACTTCAGAGGGCTTCTAATTTTTGCTTAAAAAGCTATAATAACACTTTGTGTTTGTCTCTTGGGTTCTGGTGAGTATTTTTGCTACTTTAAAGAAAAGGGCTCCTAATATTCTGCACACCTTCCAATGAGTGGTGGTAACAGATTTCTAAAAGCAGAATTTGTGGCAGAGCTGTTGTTCAGTGAGAGTCTAAATATGTACATATATATTTATTGCCCCAGGAGTATTATTATTAGTTTTCCTATTACTGGTATCCATCAGTAGGAAAACTAAACCACCCTCATTAATTTGGCATCATTTAACAATAATCTTAAAAAAAAGGAACTTTAAAACAATAATACTTACTTAATAACACTCATATTCTGTATTTAAATAAATTCATCAGTTTAAAACTGAAAAAACTGGCACCCTTCAAAAACAGCAATGAGATATTAAGACTAGACAATTAAATTATCCTTTCAAATTTTTTTCTTGTTGTCAAAATTTTTTAATTTTAAAAACTACTTTTACACACAAAACAAATATTTACTGTGACAAAGCTCTAAAAACAAACAAACAAACAAAAACCCGTAAAAAAACACTAAAAAACTTGGTAAGGCTTAGCTTAGTTTTATTTTGAAGGTTCGTAGCGGAAGTCGTTCGCAGTTCGTATCCGGTCCGGGAGCCCCTCTCCGGCCCAGCTCGGCGCAGACCGGCGGCAGCGTTCAGTCCCGGTACAGACGGTTTGTGAGCGGCTGTTCGTGCTCGCGCACTAACTCACAGCTTCAGTCCCTATTTTTAACAGCGCGAGGAGGCAGGGCGACGCTAAGGCGAAAGCTAGCTAAAGCTAACAGGTGGAGGACGTTCAGGGAAGGTGGGGGCTGTGTCGTCACACGTTACGTCGTTACGTAGTGTTTCTGTTTCCGCAGCTCTGCTTTGTTGCTGATTTTAGAGGAAATGTTTCAAACTTATGAATCCGACGAAAAGCTCTAATAGCTGCATTTTTGCCAACTAAAAAGATTCAAATGATCAGTCGAGTATACTAAATGTATTTAATCACCCTTTTTCTCAGTATACACTCACCCGCCACTTTATTAGGTACACCTTGTTAGTAATGGGGTGGACTTCCTTTGCAGATTCAACAAGCTGTTAAAACATTCCTCAGAGATTGTGGTCCATGGTGACATTTGTCAGCTGCACATCCATGATGGGAATCTCCCGCTCCGTCCCGAAAGTGCTGTTTGATTGGGATCTGGTGTCTGTGGGGGTCATTTGAGTACATTGAACTCACTGTGATGTTCAAGAGACCAGTTTGAGAGGATTAGAGTTTTGTGGCATGGTGTGTTATTCTGGTTCTGAAAGGGTTGTGCATGGTCAGCAACAATACTAAGAAGCCAAAAACATCCCAAGAAAATATCCCCCACCCCATTACACCACCACCACCACCCGCTGATGGAACGCAGGCTGGATCCGTGCTTTCGTGTTATTTACTCTAAATTCTGAACCTACCATCTGAACACAGCAGAAATTGAGATTCAGTGTTTTTCTGATGTTCAGTTATTAAGTTTTGGTGAGTCAGTTTCCTGCTTGTAGCTGGCCGGTGTGCTCTTCTGCTGCGGGGCTTCAGGGTTTAAACAAGTGGTTCTTTGAGTTACTGTTGTCTTCCTTTTTAGTTTTTGTCCTTCAACCTGAAAATGTGACATTATTGTTTGTGCTGAACAAATGTTTTAGCAGCTGGTCCTGATCCACTTTCTGTGACTTTTATTTTGGCACATCAGACGTTCCTGACCTCCTGAAATGAAGAGTTGCCAGCAAGCACGATGATGTCACAGGTCAGGGGGGCGATTTCTCTTTTAAACCAGCGAGCCTGGTCCTGGTTCAGGTTCAGATCCAGCTCCAGGCTCTTCACAGACTCTGACAGGGCGGGGTTGGTCCTCCAGTCTCAGTCCACCGATGTGTACCAGAACCTGGCTCTGGAGGATTGGATTGATGCCAATGTGGACCTGCAGGGGCGTGGCGTCCTGCTGCTCTGGAGAAACGGGCCCGCCGTGGTCATTGGGCGCCACCAGAACCCCTGGACCGAGTGCCACCTGCCAGCCATGAGGAGGGCGGGGATCTCTCTGGCCCGCAGGCGCAGCGGCGGTGGGACAGTCTTCCATGACCTCGGGAACCTCAACCTGACCTTCTTCGCCTCCAAAAAGGCGTATGACCGGCAGAGGAACCTGAAGGTGGTCACAGAGGCGCTGAGGAGGCTCCGGCCCGGACTGGATGTCCAGGCCACCGGCAGGTTCGACATCATACTGAACGGACGCTACAAGATCTCAGGTAAGGTAATCAAAATAGAAAGGAAGAAAAAAAAATCAAAGAAATTAGTAATAAAAAGCATGTAGATGATCAATGTTTATGTTTATTTTGGTGTCTTTAGGTTGTTCATATTCTTTTGTGCTGTCTGCACGGCTTCATTTCCCCCGACACCTCTTTATGAAAGAAGTTTGCAGCATCAGAAACACGAACAGGTCGAGGAGATGATGATAAACACATAACACAGACTGAGAGCTGCTGCAGATCAGCAGAGTGAGGCTCTCTAGTTTTGTTGCATTATTAAAAGTGCTGCATGAGTGCGTGAGCACTTTAAGCAATTTGTTCAGTCAACCCAGGAGAGATCCTGTATCAGTAAGGTTGAGCAAATAAAGCACCTGTGTGAGTTAACACACTGACCAACAACAATGAAGAACCTGGTGGATCATAGTCGAATGTTTAAAGGTACTTCGTTTTCGTTGGGCTGCTCCCTTTAGCCACACACATCAATCTCACGCCGTCGCTAGCATCCTCCTCTGAATGTCCTCTTTCAATACTTCCATGGAAACCCAAGGAATAAAGCTGCCCTGATACTGATGCACACAAAGCTGCTGAAACACTTCAGACCCTCCTGCTGCCCACCCAGCAGGTCTGAAGGATCGTCCAGGAATGGTGAAGCTTTTTCCAGAGACCTGATTGGTCAGTAGGCAGTGACCCGTGTAAAGTTTTTGTGTTTCCTTGGTGATCATCAGTATTTAATAGAGATTCTTAAGTGTATCTTTGTTCCTTGATTTGTCTCCTGTTGCCTGCAAACAATTTTACAAAAACTTTATTGTTCTATAACCATTAATATCCGATTCTACACTGACTTTAAATCCAACCTGTGTTTATGTTTGATTATAATTTTCATAAATTTCTCTTTAATTGCTCTCAGGTCATTAAACACAGCGAGTCTCAGCTGGAAGAATAAAAATTGAACTGGACCTGTTCATGTGTCTGATTGGTCACATGCTGCAAGCTCCGCCTCTTTCATAGCGGAAACCCTGCGCCGATTTATTGGGTTCATAACCACCTTCATTGTTCAGGGTCCCGCTGTGTGTGTATGTTGTTTATTCCGCTGCATTATTGTTTACATTTGTTGTTTATACCGCATTTGTTTTGGTGTTCTTTTGATATTTATGGTAGGGATGTTTCTGCTGTTTACTTTCAGGCACCGCGTCCAGACTGAGCAGGAAGTCGTCGTACCATCACTGCACTCTGCTTCACTCTGCCGATCGCTCCGCCCTCTCCTCCGTGCTCCGCCCCTCCTGCCCCGGTATCCAGAGCAATGCTACTCCCAGCGTCCCCTCGCCTGTCGCCAACCTCATAGACCACGCCCCCTCCCTGCAGTGGGAGGAGCTCCTGGATGCTCTGGTGCAGCAGTACAGCACAGGTAAGAGCTTCCTGCACTGTTAGCGCACGTCTGCACGTCTTCGCTTCAATTGCTTTAATTTAATTTCCATGATGACCTCAGAGTTCGGCCTCCATTCCTCATCAACCCTCATCGACCCGGCCGATGAGTCCATGTTTCCTGGTGTGGGACAGATGGAGGCAGAGCTGCGGAGCTGGGACTGGATTTTCGGAAAGACGCCTAAATTCAGCGTGGAGACGCAGCTGGAGCTGACGGAGAAGCAGCCGCCTGCTCGCTGCTCTGCCCACCTGCGAATGGGGGTGAAGAGCGGGCGAATCGAGAGCTGCCAGCTGGACGTCCCAGCAGACTGGCTTCCTGTGCAGCTGAGCGGCGAGCTGAGCGGCGTGCTGCTCGGAGAGAGGTTCTGTCCTCAACGGGCCGCCGCTGCTTTCAGCGCGCTGCTGCGCTCCGAGAGCGGGACGACGTACACGCGACTGCATCAGCTGTGTGACGCCGTGCTCGCGGCGATGGGCTGAAACGAGATGAATGAAGTGTTGGCAACTGCTGCCCCCTGTGGGCTGAACGCTGCATCACAGCCTGAATAAACCTTCAGATGGAGGAGACGCTGCTTTCTGTCCTCCAGGACGTCTGACGGGCCGATCAGCCGAACAATGAACTGATCGATCAATAAAGGAAATTATCACAGCTGCAAGTTTACAGACTTCTGTTCACAGCTGCTTTTTCTCTTCCTTTGATAATACTTGAAAAGAACTACTGTGATTTATTTACAGCTGTTTTTCTGACGTGTCCTGTATTTGGTAAAATACAAAAACTACAATAAAAATACAAAATCGCAGGGTTCTTTTTTTTAATACCTTGTTCTGTGTTTGTCCTGCATTTTTCTTATTTAATATTTTTTCTTCATAAAAAGATAAAACTATATTTTTTTAAAAAGTAAAAAGGCCGTGAACATTTGAACACTGAACTTTGATGCTGATCATTTTATTTAGATGGAAAAAGGTGTGTTTATGGAAACATACTTGAAATAAATCGTGCATTTTTTTGAAGTGTATAAACCAAAATGTCCAGGTTAAATACATTTACTGTAAACCTTTGCTTTAAAAAAAGTAATTAAATTATTAATTAAATTATGACTAAAAATGATCCTGTAAAATCTCTGACTGAAAGAAGCAAATACTTAATGTCTCTTTATTATTAGTTTAATCATTTTTACAGAAGTCGTACAACGCATGCGCAAAGTACCGATTCAGCCAGGCGTGCTAGCAGCAGGGGAATAAAACAAGAGACGTCACTCTGACACTTTCTCCAGAAACAGTACTAAATAAAACTTTTTAAAAAAAACTTTATTTATATTGTTGCAGAGGCGACACATAATTCAATAATTTATGACAGAGGCAGGTATAAAATAAGATTTGTAGTGATGAAAAAAAATAGTAAAAACATATTTGAAGTGGAGTGGCATTTGTACCGCTTTTACTGTCGTAACGACCATTTAGGGTATTTAGACTTTCTTCAATGTTCTGACTGTTAGCTAAAGTTAATACAGTGGAAAAACTCGCTGCTGCGCATGTGGGATTTTAGCGGTGCGGGGAGAAGCGGACTGGAGTGAGCCCTCCTTCCGAAGCGTCCAACAGTAGACGATCTTTCCCCGCTGTGAGCCGTCGTGTGCGTCGGCCAACACAGAGCGAAGTAAAGCGGAGAACCGCAGCTTTAACATGGGGAAGAAACAGAAGAAATCCGGAGAGGACAGGTAAGGAGAGCACCAGCTGCCGACAAACATCACCGGTCCGCACTGACACCGAGCCGCGGGGGGCTCTGCTGCCCCGTTAAACCCCCAAAACCAGCCCGTTTTCCCGCTGCTTACACTGTTAGCTTAGCGGCTAGCTGTGCTAGCGGATGCTAACCACGAGTCTGTGTGTGAGTGAGAGACTGAAGCTTTAAACAGCCTGAAAATGGCTTAAGAAGAATTACACAACGGGCAGGCGGGCTGACACGGGCTCAGTCCGGGCTCAGGCGGGGCGGGCCTCCCGCTCCCGGCTGCGGGGGCTAACGGGAGCCACATGTGTCCACGTTAGCCACCACAGAGCCGGCTGCCCTCAGAAACGGCCTGCAGCTGCTTTAAACACACCTGAGACGGCCTGCAGCTGCTTTATCGGCTACAAATCACCTGTTCAGTGACGCAGGCCTGACTGACTCACCTGAGCCGATGCGGTCGCCGTTACTCCATAGGTACAGATGTGCTGCTGCCGCTCCTTTATTTATGAATAAGCTACAAAAAGAGGATTGGGGTAAATAAACATCCAGCAGGCAGGTACAAACACCTGGGAGTCTGAAAGTGTTCACCCACTGGGAAAATTAAAATCCCGAGTTTTTCTACCTGGACAGGTGACTTTAGCTGGGACTGAACACTGATCCACTGATGGACGCAGTCGCCTCATTTTTAATTTTTAATCGATACACAGAAGCTTTAAACTGATCCCAGGACAGCGTTTCACGAGTCCTCCTGCTCTGATCAGATAAATGAGCTCAAAGGAAACCCAGGGAGGGAGCGCCAATGATCACATTACTCATGTTAATAATAATAATAATATTATTGCAAACGCGGACCTCACGGCGCAGAAAGCAAAAATAAAACTCCGGTCAGATGTTGAGCTGATCACAGATTTTCTAGCAGAAACTTGCAGTAAAGCTTCTTGTTAGTTTTTACTGTGTTTATTATTTTGCGCGTCAGTCAGTTTGAGTCTTTTTGCAGTCGCTCTGTTTATTTATTTGTTTTTTTATGCTTTTATCTATTAGTTATTTTTTTGTATTTCTGTCATTTTTCCATGTCTCTTAATTTGGGGGCAGTTCGGTCATTTTTGCATCTTTTTGTGCAGTTTGTCTCCTGTTAGATACTCAGTGAATAACTCGAGTCTCCAGCTTACAGGTGAACTTAGAACTCAAAGCCTGGCCTAAACTGCCAGCAGATCTTCCGTGAGTGTGAAACCAGATGATATTTGATTTAAGGGGGGGGGGGGGCAGTGAGGCTGTTATTCTGTGCTGGCTTTGCCTCAGGGGGAAATGAAAGGAAGTGAGGAGTCAGCAGCTCTTCATCGGTTCACATTCTTCTGGCACAAAGAGAAACCTCCTCTTTTCGGCGTCTGACCGGGTTTTAGTTGGGTGTCGCTCTCACGCTCTGACTGTTTTTGATCCGTGCGCAGTGCCAAAGACGACGGGATTGACATCGATGCTCTGGCGGCGGAGATCGAAGGAGCCGGAGCCTCCAAAGAGCCAAAGGGGAAGAAGAAGAAGAAAGGAGCTAAGAAGGACGACTTCGAGTGAGATGTTCTTCCTGTTGGTTCTCGTCTTATTCCAGTTTTTTATTTTTGCTTTTCTTGTAACCGTTTGTTCTCGTCCTGCAGCGAAGACGACATCCTGAAGGAGCTCGAGGAGTTATCGCTCGAGACCACCGGTGGAAAGGGGAAGGTAAACACGGCCCTTCTTCCCTCAGAGGCATCCAGGAGTTCTTCTGTTATATTCAGGCAGTGAAAATAAAAGGTGTCTCTCTGTGCAGAAAGCAGAAGAAGTAGTGGAGAGTGTCGAGCCTCCTAAACCAGAGAAGAAGAAGACCAGAAAGGGAAAAAAGGGTGGAGCTAGCCCCGAGGATGAGGAGGGCGATGACGGTGAAGGCCATGATGATGGAGAAAGGAACGGAGAACAGAAGGACAAGAAGAAGGTGAACGTCACACCATTTGTCCTGCACATAGAAATCAGTCCTCAGGCTCTTAGAAATATTTCTTCTGTTCTTTGCTCCTCCAGGTTCCTCCTGCTGCTCCAGCTTCTGAATCCGACGACGACAGCAGCTCGCGATCTCGCCTGAAGACCAAAGGAGGCAAAAAACCTTCAGTTTCCGACGAGGAGGAGGACCAAGTCCAGGAGAAAGGTGTGAAGAAGGGAGGAGGTGAGAAAGAGGACTCTGAAGACGATGAGGAGTTCACCTCCAGGAGAGACAAGAAGAAGAAGAACAAAGGGAAGCCGGTGAAAGCCGAGAGCGAGGATGAGGAGGAGCAGCAGGAAGACGATGGAAGCTTCAAGATCAAAACGGCGGCGCAGAAGAAGGCGGAGAAGAAAGAGAGGGAGAAGAAGAAGAAGGAGGAGGAGAGGATGAAGCAGAAGAAGATGAAGGAGAAGGAGGGCAGTGTGGAGCCTAAGAAAGAGCCGGAGAAGAAGACAGAGGCCACGCCACCTGCCGCAGTGGAGGAACAGGAAGGGGCGGAGCCAGCAGCGGAGGGTAAGTTATTATCAAGTTATTACTTATGACAGATCATGTGACGTGAGCTGACGTGTTCCTTCTTCTGCAGAGGAGGTGGAGGGTGACAAAAAAAAGAAAGAGAAGAAAAAGAAAGGAGCCAAAGAGAAGGAGGACGATAAGAAGAAGAAGGGACCCAGCAAGGCCACCGTGAAGGCCATGCAGGAGGCTCTCGCCAAGATGAAGGAGGTGCAGCATTGTGGGAGATGTTGCCATGGAGCTAACGGTGGGGTGTGTTTCATACCTGAGAATGATTCGACTGTTTTTTGTAGGAGGAGGAGCGAGCCAAACGGGAGGAGGAGGAGCGGCAGAGGAGGCTGGAGGAGCTGGAGAGGGAGCGGCTGGAGAGGGTAAGACACGAAGCGCCGGCTTCTTCTTCACTTCTTCCTGTCGTCTCCTCGCTGAGCGCTTTGGCGTCGGTTTTGCTGCCCTTTAGGAGCGTCTGGAGCAGGAGCGCAAGGAGAAGAAGAAGCAGAAAGAGAAGGAGAGGAAGGAGCGCCTGAAGAAGGAGGGGAAGCTGCTGACCAAGTCCCAGAAGGAAGCTCGAGCTCGGGCCGAGGCCACGCTCTTGCTGCTGCAGGCTCAGGGTGGGTGCAGTGAGCACGGCAGACTGGAGGGGGCGCCAGAAGGCTTTAGGATACGCAGTTAAAACAGTGTTACTAAACCAGTGCCCTTAATCTGCTGCAACAGTTTAATTACACTGACTTCAGTGCAGCTATTCCAGTGCTCTTAATCCAGTGAACTTAATCCAGTGCAATTATTATACCAGTGCAATTGTTCCACTACAGTCAGTCAGATTAACTGTACACAGTTAATGTGAATGTGTGTGCAGGTGTTGATGTGCCATCCAAAGACAAAGAAGTGCCAAGGAAGAAGCCCATTTATGGAGACAAGAGGAAGAAGAAGCACAGCGCTCAGACCCCTGAAGGTACGGCCCGGCTGAGCGGCTCAGCCTGCAGGTACTGCACACCTCCCGCTGGTCATTTCAAATAAAAAAACTTTTTATTCCCCGTCGCAGAAACATCAGAAGTGACCTCGCCGACCTCAGAGACTCCAGAGCCCATTGCGATGGAAACTGAGCCCGAGGTGCCGGCTAAAGAACCAGGTGAGAGCGGCAGGTGAGAATAAAGAGGTGTCAGGAGGAAGTGTGTTCATCAGAAGGTTAACGTGTCCTCTCTGTGTGCAGAGGTGAAGCCGGAGGCTGCTGTTGATAACTGGGAGGCCATGGTCAGCGATGAGGAGAAAGGTGAGATCTTCGGTCACCGCGTCTTTTCTTTCTTCTTTACAATAAAGGAAAACAACCCGTGCAGAAAAAAAGGCAAATCGGTGGTTTGATACCTGCTCCTTTATGTCGCGGTGACTTTGTCAACATCCTGAAGCCCAAAAAGCGTCTGCAGTGTGTCATGAGTGTGTGAGCGTGTGTGAACGAGGGGACTAAAATCTTTGTTGCTTTTATTTCATGAATAAAAAGAAAGGAAATTGAGGCTCAGCAGGACACGACGAGAAGCAGGTACTGACTCTGTCCAGGCAAATGCTTGTTTTAGTACCCGAGCAGCATGTCTTAGATGTGTGCTTGTGTTAGTGCCAACTAGGCATGTGCTATATGTGTTTTTAAATACTAGGTTTGTGCAATTTTAGCATCAGCTCAGCGTGTGTCCTTCAGCACCAACAACGGCATGTGCAGTTTTATGGTGCGGGTTAGGCATGTGTTAGACTTTGTTTTGGTTTGTAGAATAGCAGCACCTGGATTAGGCAAGTTTTCTTTGGGTTCCACCTAGATTGGGCACCGACCAGACCAGCGTGACATCATCTCAGCCATGCAGTGCCGGGGAATCAACCGCAGGACTGCAACGATTCGTCAGCATAATCGAATTAGTCGACGACCAAAATTAGTCGACGTCGAAGTGTCATATTCTAAAACCACGTACAAGATTTTGTAACTTCAATACAGGAAGATATGGGGGCAGTATCGCCTCCATTGTCTGCCAGTGACAACAACACCAATGAAGAAGAAAGTAGCACAAACAGCACAGTGCTGGTGGAGCAGAGAGGAGGGTGGAGACAAGGAAAGAAAATGCAGACAGACGGTCAAAGTTGTGGGAGCGTGTTTCACAGAAACTGAAATAAAGCTGAACGCAGACGTGCCGAGCAGAGCTTTCCCTCCTCGGCAGCATCACTGCTGAGCGATTGAAACGCCGGCACCTGGAGCTGTGCTGCCTTCATACAGATCAGTGCTTTGTTGGAGGATTTCAGCTTTCGGGGCTATTTGGAAAAGTCGCCAAAGTCACATTCAAATATAAACTAAATTTTTCACTGATTGCTTTTAGTGGAAAAAAGTTGCTAGTAGACGGATGAGCAGCTAATGGTCACCTGCTTGCAAACTGTGGTGATGGCGATCCATTCGGATAGCTTACAGCTGAAATTCTCAGCCCAGCACGACCTGGGACGGGGTTGCTGACTTCCTTATTTGTACTAACTACACTACCAAGTAGACTAGGCGAGGACTTTTTCTGGTATCCGCTGGGCGTGTTAGACTTTTTTAGTATCAAAAACACATATGCAAAGCTTGTGTGTTTGTACTGACTGGTTGTGCTGATGCACCTCTGTCTGTAGCAGTGTCCCTCTTAGATTTGTTTGGATTAACTTGCTGTGGACAAACCTGTTGAAAAGAGCAGGAAAAAAGTTTCCAGAACATCAGAAACATTTAAAGTGTTGCAGCAGCAGCAGAAACTTGTTTCCTTTTCCTGTGTCAGAGTTGAAGAAGGTCCACATCGAGGTGAAGGAGGAGACCGCTGCTCCTCCTCAGCCTGCTGCCAGTGAGGAGGAAGAGGAGGAGGACGAGGAGGAAGAAGATGAGGAGGACGAGGAGGAAGATGAAGATGAGGAGGAGGACAGTGAGGAAGAGCCTGAGGCGGTGAAGCCAGCGGTGGCGAGTCAGGGGAAGAGGAAAGCGGTGAGCGAGGACGAAAGCAGTGAGAGCGAGGATGACGATGGCAGGACGAAAGAGGAGCGCCTATACGACCGCGCCAAGAGGAGGATAGAGGTGAGAGACGCTGGGAAAGCAGGAGTGAGAGGTCGTCTCTTTACAACCCATCTCTGACCGACGGGCTCTGTTTGTCTCCTCAGAAACGCAGAGCGGAGAACCTGAAGAACATCGACCTGGACAGGCTGAGAGCGCCTGTGGTGTGTGTGCTTGGACACGTCGACACCGGCAAGACCAAGATCCTCGACAAGGTGACGTTTACTCTGTTTACCGAATGTTTACCAGCCGTTAGTGACAGCACAGCGTTTATTTATTGTTGTTTTTTGCTTGCGTGCAGCTGCGACACACTCACGTTCAGGATGGTGAGGCCGGAGGAATCACTCAGCAGATCGGAGCCACAAACGTCCCGAAGGAGACGATCGAGGAGCAGACGAGGATGGTTAAAAACGTACGGCGTCTCCCTCCGACTGATAAACAAAGTCAGTGTTTAAAGTTGTGCTTTATTAATCCAACGGATGTTTTTGCAGTTCAACAGAGAAGATATCAAAATCCCCGGTATGCTGATCATCGACACACCCGGGCACGAGTCCTTCAGGTAACGCCCGTCTCTCCCGCCTCACCTGTCGCGCTCACCTGTCTCTGTCGGTCACTCACCTGTCTGTCTCTCTCTGCAGTAACCTGAGGAACAGAGGCAGCTCTCTGTGCGACATCGCCATCCTGGTGGTGGACATCATGCACGGCTTGGAGCCTCAGACGCTCGAGTCCATCAACCTGCTGAAGGAGAAGAAGTGTCCTTTCATCGTCGCCCTCAACAAGGTCTGCCAGCTGCTCGCCATCAGCGTCACCTCCTCCTCCTGCTAATTTTTTAACTGTGATTTATTTATTTATTTGTTGTCAGATCGACCGTCTGTACGACTGGAAGAAGAGTCCAGACACTGACGTCGTGGCAACACTGAAGAAGCAGAAGAAAAACACAAAGGACGAGTTCGATGAGCGGGCCAAGGCTATCATCGTGGAGTTCGCTCAGCAGGTACCGATCGTTACATCATTGCTCATCAGCCAATTGCAGCACAGCAGAGGGAAACAATTATTCTTTATTTTTGTTCTGTCTTTTACTTTCATTTATTTCCTGATGATGATGATGATGATGATGATGATGATCAAATAGCGCACTTAAACTGTGCAAATTTTTGGAGCCTTAAAACTTTTTCCCCTCATTTTAAGTGTAAACACTTAAATCTGGGGTCATTTAATACACACATTAAACTTCTCAGGTAAGGTCACTGATCACAGACTGAAGCAGACAGTACTTCAGGCTGGGAGTGTTTGCAGGTATTTTCTCGTGCTTCTAAAGTAATCTAGTTTCAAAAAGGAGTTCATTCTAATATCAGCATCAATGTGGCTTCTGTCATTCTGTAAATGTGTATTTCAGATCCTATTGCAATTTCAACATCCTGTGTCCTCAGTTTTCTTTGTGAAGTTTGATGAAGTCAAACACTGTTGACATTTTAATTTCTCTTCCATAGTATCAAGGAAGTTATTTCAAAGTATCTCATGACAACATAATAAAATGTAATAACTCTTTTCACAGTCTGAAAGTAATAGCATTAAGTCATCATCAGCAGTGATTTTAAGATTAGATAAATTTCACAGTTTTGAAAAAGTAGGGGCCCCAGCATCGATCCTTGAGGAACACCAAAGACATAATGACCTTTGTAGCTCTAACATTGTTTGCTGTCTGTTTTTTGTTCTCAGGGTCTGAATGCCGCCTTGTTCTACGAGAATAAGGACCCTCGTACGTTTGTTTCGTTGGTTCCTACTTCAGCCCACAGTGGTGATGGGATGGGAAACCTCATCGCCCTCTTGGTTGAGCTCACCCAAAGCATGTTGGCGCGCCGGTTAGCACACTGTGATGAGCTGCGAGCTCAGGTCATGGAGGTGAGTCGTCTTTCGTCTGTTGTCTCTACTCTTTCCGCTCCTCCACGGTCCGGACACTAACTCCACGTGATCTGTGTGTTCAGGTGAAAGCGCTGCCCGGTATGGGAACCACGATAGACGTCATCCTGATTAACGGTTGTCTGCGGGAGGGAGAGACCATCATCGTACCCGGGGTGGAGGGGCCAATCGTCACGCAGATCAGAGGGTTGTTGCTGCCACCACCACTGAAAGAACTCAGAGTAAAGGTAACCAAGTCTTATGATATATTTAATTAGAACGGGGTTTTAACGTTTAGCTGACCAACATGCAGAGGTAACATTTTCTCCCTCTACACTGGCCATCCTTCGCTCCTCGTGTGCATCACTGACCCTGTCACTGGTTCATTATTGTTACTTCCTTGAATCACTTTTGATGTCCTTGTCAGACTCGCACGAATCCGTACGCTGCCCATTTTTCCTGCTTCTAACAAAATGTTCATCTGCTCCCTGATGTATCCCACTCACTAACAGGAGAGCTGATGAAGAGCTAATCAGTGCTTTCCACTTCACCTGCCAGTGGTCATAATGTTATGATCTGTATACTAAGATCATTGAGGTTTGCCTTTGCTGCATGAAGACCATTTACATACTGTTATTTTTATTGTTTTTACACATCACTGACGATGATGTTTTTAAGTCCTCATTAGCACGAGGGCGCTTTCTCAGATGTGGGTTTGGAGGAAACAAGATCAAGCTTTAATGGTGGGCTCAGAGTGAATGATGGAGAAAAGTCCTCTTTGTGAAGAGACATGCTGCTCCTGATCCACCTCCACTCGTGGTCGCAGATATTTGGACTTCAGTGTGTTCCTCTGGTAAATGTGTGGACTCTGGTTGATGTGTTGATTGGTTGTTGTGTGCAGAACCAGTACGAGAAGCACAAGGAGGTGTCGACGTCTCAGGGCGTAAAGATCTTGGGGAAAGACTTGGAGAAGACGTTGGCGGGGCTCCCCCTGCTGGTGGCTCACAAGGACGACGAGATCCCCGTCCTGAGGGTAATGACGGTTTTCCCTTTAGACTAAATGTAACGCCAAAGCAGCAGGCTGAAGGGGTCCTGTGACACTCCCAGGTTACTGATATGTGCTGGTTTTCAGGACGAACTGGTGCGAGAGCTCAAACAAACCCTGAACTCCATCAAACTGGAGGAGAAGGGAGTTTACGTCCAGGCGTCCACGCTGGGATCGCTCGAGGCTCTGCTCGAGTTCTTGCGAACGTCCAAAGTCCCTGTAAGTACCTGAGAGTACACCTGAGGTAGTCGCACAGCTCAGAGGAAGTTGAAACTAAAAGCCTCAGAGAACCTGCTGAACTTGGATCTGTGTGTGTCCTTGTAGTACGCTGGCATCAACATCGGCCCAGTTCACAAGAGGGACGTGATGAAGGCATCGACCATGTTAGAACACGACCCGCAGTACGTCGCCTTCACTCACTCAAACACACATACACACAAAAAAGATAAAAACAACAATTTACATCCCTGCGTCTTTTAGGGAAGTAAGCACATTTTCCTGATGTAAACTTGAGGAAATTCTAGTTAGATGTAGATTTGTTTTTGAAATTTTAAGTTAGTGCAGACACATCGAGTCTGTATCTGCTCAAATCAGCACCACAGATATTCCCAGAATCTGTCGATGTAGTCATGTTTTTGTGGCTGGTGTCGACAGGTACGCCGTGATCCTGGCGTTCGATGTGAAGGTGGAGCGGGAGAGCCAGGAGATGGCTGATAGTTTGGGAGTTCGGGTCTTCTCGGCTGAAATCATCTACCACCTCTTTGACGCTTTCACAAAGTACAGAGAAGATTACAAGAAGGCCAAACAAGACGAGTTCAGGTACGAAAAGCTCACGTTTGTGTTTAGTGTTTAAATTTCTAGGATTTACTTCCTTTTATTGACTGAAAAACAACACGAACATATTGATCACGTTCTATTTCCTAACCTTTAAACCTGGGACTGTTTTTATTTCCACAGTGCACAGTTAAGTTGGTTTAAGTGTTAGCGAATGGTGTTGTAATGCTCAGTCTGACCTGATGGTGGCAGTGATGTCAGTGTTTTAGTGCCTGAAGCCAGACGCAGTGATACAGATCTGATTTATTGCCACAGTAGGATGTGGTGCAGAGCAGCGTTTTCTTTGACGTCGGACGGTCAAATGGACGTAACACTGTTGATGAGGTTGAAGAGGAGGAAGAGTTGTTAATGAATTGTCCGAGTTTACAATAACTAAATAATCCTGCAGTTATTTTGACAAAACTGATTAGTTTATATCAGTATTTCTTGTATTTACTGGTGCCCAGTGGCAGAAATAATGCACCATTAACAGAACAACAATGCAAACTAACAACCAACTACTAGATACTTGAGCAGAAAAGTCTGAAACTCCTTAAAAGAAATTAAAAAAATTAAAAAATAAACAAAAAAAACCCAAAAGGAATTAAAAAAAGAAGTTCAGTGCAAATACTGTGAAGTAAAGCAAGTCTGCTACAACTGTGTGCGATCACTTCAGAGCAATGTGTTTTATTTTGTATATTATGATTCTTTAAATGTCATTTTATTTGTAGATAATCCCACTTGGTGAATAGTGGTAAAAGTCAGTTTCTATGCAGATGACACTGATTTGTTCCCTGAACTAAAAATAGTTGATGGAGGCTCCAAAAGTCCAGAATCAGAACCAATATAGCTGAAAAAAATCATGTTTGTATTCATGCAAATGCTGTTGGACCCCAAGGTTCAGTATAAAGACTGTTTGTTTTTTAAAATCTGTTATGAATTTGAATGCTTGCTTGTATTTGGCGAATGGTGGCACTCCTGTACATGCAGACCCAGGCTTCAGTGACCTCAGTGACCTCTGTGTGTGACCTTCTGTAAGGGTTGTCACATGGCGTATTTAAGGGTTATTGTGTTTTTATCGGTGTCATCAGGCACATTGCCGTGTTCCCGGTGAAGCTGCGAGTTCTTCCTCAGTTCATCTTTAACTCCAGAGATCCTATAGTGATGGGGGTCACAGTGGAGGCTGGAGTCCTCAAACAGGGAACTCCGCTCTGCATCCCGAGCAAAGGGGTGAGTCTGCCTTACAAACTCTGTGTGTTTGTGTGCGTTTGACTCTGTGAATTAACTCTTTACATATTAACGCGTCAGTTCGTGGAGATCGGCGTGGTCACCAGCATCGAGGTGAATCACAAGCCCGTCGACACAGCCAAGAAGGGCCAGGAGATCTGCGTCAAGATCGAGCCCATTCCCGGAGAGGCGCCGAAGATGTTCGGCCGCCATTTTGAAGCCACGGACGTCATTGTCAGCAAGGTGAGGACACGCCCGCCGAGGAGGAACCGAAGGAAGGAAGGGGAGATGCTTAGGATTTAACAACTGTTTTATCTAAAACCACAAGCAGAGAGACTGCTGCCGTTCCCGTCATTAAAAGATCGGTTTCAGAGTGTCCAGGTAGACGTTTTAGGAAGAGGAAATGGAGAAAAGAAGGAGGAAATAAGGAAGGGAAAGGAAGGGAAATAAGGAAAGGTAAGAATGTTTCCGTATTTTTGGAGAAAGAAGTGACTCAGGACATTTTATTTTTCTGCTGCAGAACACGAGCAGAGGTGACAGAACGGTGAACTTGAAGCCCGATTTTCCAAAAACTCGTCCTAACATGAATGAAAATTTAGTGAAGCTGGTTTTAGAGCAGAGAATATAAAGCAGTTTGTTTTATACGAGCTTTAGTTCTTTCACATTAACGTTCGTTTGTGTTTCAGATCACACGGGCGTCCATAGACGCCCTGAAGAACTGGTTCAGAGACGAGATGCAGAAATCTGATTGGCAGTTGATCATGGAGCTGAAGAAGACCTTTGAGATCATCTGAGGGACCTGAAACACACACAAACACACACTCGCTCTTCCTCCATCAGACGACGAGGCGGCGGCGACCGACGGAGGGACAAAAAAAAATAAAAATAAAAAAAAACAGATGAAAGACGTGACAGTGTTTTTCTGTGAGAAACGAACCGTTTTTTCCACTGTTGTAAACAGTGATAGTTTAGACATAAATCACACACGCACACACTCAGTATTCCAACGTGCCTGTTCTTCAGCATCGTTTTTTTTTTTTTCTTCTTGTTCTCTGCTCTGATTTGTGGCTGCTGCTTCGTGTCCCAGGCTCCGCCCCCTTCTTACCCAGACTGAGGCTAACGAGCTTAATGAGGCTGAGGTGCCACCTGAACAGGTGCATTACGCGATTGTGCTGAGCAAACCAGGCCTCGAAAAGGAAGCAGTTTTTCTGTTTCGGCAGCAGCGTCGAGGACGGCGTCGACTTTACAGACTTTGAAGAGTTGACTTTCTCTTTGCTGTGCGGCTCAGCGGCCGTGTTTGGAGGCTGGGGTGGCGCGGGATGATGGGGTGAATGACGGATTTTAACCTGTTTTTGCTGCAACTGCTGATGTAATAAATTCCCATGATTCTGATGAAAATGTGAAGTGTGCGAGTCTTTCTGTATGGAAGTCTGCTGATGCCAAGATTAATTATTAGTTACAATTTTTTTTTAAAGTTTGTTACATGTGTAATTTCTCTTATTTATAGGGTTAGATGGTTTCAAGTGCATGTTGCATGAAATGCATTTATAATGGTTAAAAGGTTTTAAGGAAGATCTCAGTGGTCAAAGTCTCAGCCTCAGGCTTGAATTGGCGTGACCGAAGGACGCTTCATTCGTGCCAGTGCTGTTATCATTGCTAGCTACATAACAGCAGCTAACCTTTGTCGGGTATTGAAGTTATTATATTGTTTGGTGTTTAAATGTGATAGTTTTACCTGCAGAGCAATTCTGAATAGCATTGCATGCGGTCAGAGGCTTGAATAACAGAATGTTGCAGTCACATTAAAATAACTTGTTCAATTTAACCTCTAAACTTCAAGATGTAAGCAAGTATTGTATTTTGAGTGAAATAAATGGCATGTGTTGCAGCTAGCTGGCTAACCTTAGCAAAAAACTCAGCGGATATGATGTAACCTCGGTACTCTGAGACATGATCTGTGGATTCAGAGATGCAGAAGAGCGTCTCTGAATCCACAGCGTATTAAACCTTGAAGGAGAAGGTCTACAGCAGCAGAAGACCACAGCTAAGAACAGGAAACCAGCTACAGGCTGAATAAAATTGGACAATAGAAGATTGGAAGTGGAAGATCTCAGCTTTTTGAACATGACAATGAGTTTACTTTAATCACCAGATCTCAATCCGATTGAGCGCCTTCGGGATGTGATGGAGCAGGAAATTCACTTCATAGATGTGCGATGCCTTCATGTCAACATGAACCAAAATCTCTGGGGATTATTTCCACCACCTTGCCCCTTTCTTACCATCGTTCAGCTCAGGAAAAGAGTCGGTGGTAAGTGGCCATATTTCCCATTTGTTCATATACTGAACTGGTTTATCTGAGATGCCCAGCTTGAAAGTGTATCAAGATTTTGGGTACTGTCCGATTGAAATTTTGTAGGAGGTATCTCTGTTTTACAATTTTTTAGCTTTATTCCAACATCAATACTTAAAGCATTGCCTACTGACATGCGTATAACTTTCTGTTCAATAAGCATCAACATCAACACTGTAAGAACTGCAGGAACACAGCAGAAAAAATCCAGAGCTTAAAGTCAAGTTAGATCAGTTTATTTATATATCTCTATATCACAAAATATAAATCTGTGAAGCAAACAAAACCCTCCATCCACAGACTCTCGATTTGAGGAGGAATAGCAACCATTAATATGCAAAAAGGAAACGTGACTGGTTGTTGGGGGAACCAAACCACAAGGCGATATTTCTGGTCTGATGAGTATCTCATGTTGGTTCATTCAGAACATCATAAAAACATTTCTCTTGATACCCTGCAGGTCATTAGGTTTTGAATTAGGGCAGCAGATGTAGGCCGAGTGAGGACAGATGTAGAAACAGTAAGTTTGGACACACTCACCCGTGTTCAAACTTTTGCCTGGTACTGTGTTTATTTTAAGTGTTAATATATTATAAAAGTTTCTCCACCTGGCTGAGGTGGAAAGCTATAATGAGATTTTAACACTACTGCCCTGACTGTAAACAAAAAATGGTGCCACTTTCTTCATTTGCATTTTTATAAATATAAATATTCCCCAAAATCAATCTTAAAGTGCTTCAAGAACACCAAAGGTAGAGTAAGTACTTTTATACTTTTTGTATCTGTTTTAAATGGAACGTAGCCTAAAAGTTTCAAAACAACTTTGATTTCATTGTTTACTTAAAAGATGAAATATTATGATGAGTCAGCGGCAGGGATGAAAAGTCCGTGCAGGTCTATGTGGATGGTGGTGGGGATGGAGGCTCGGGCGAGCTCCTCAAACGTTTTGGCATTGAGGACGAGCATGAACGGGGAAACGTTGGGATCTGTACAAATAACGGATGACAGGATAACTCCTGGAAGAAGACGAATACAAATCGTCAGGACGAGAGAAGAAATGCTGGGTTATTTTTGTGGTTTCGAAATGTGCAAGTCTGCGTGGTTGGAAGTGAAGCTCTTACCATCATCTTCCTCCACAGCTCCAGGAGATGCAACAAACACCGGCTCTGAAGGATAGCAGTTTTTCTGCTCCCATTGGAAGTGTTTCCTGGTGACGATGTCGAACTTGGCGATCTGTTGGATGATTGTGTTAAAGTCAGAGAAGATTAAAACATCTCAACGACCTTTTGACAGATGGTCCTAATTTTGGTTCAGACATTACGGTCCTCACAGGATGGCATGTTCAGCATCGTACAATGCCAACAACAACTGACGTCATTATTAGTATCTGTATGTGTTTGTAAGTGAAATGCTGACTTAATGATTTAGTTTGATTAGTCTAAGATTAAGATTGTTCACAGTTAAAATGTGTTACTTTGGAAGAGATTCTTTCAGCGTAGCATACAGCCTGAATGAAGCTGCAGTAGTAGTTTCTAGCACTTGAAGCACTCAATTCTTTTTTCTTAGAAAGTTTTTGCAAAGCTTTCCCACCCCCACACCAATTGGTGATGTCAGAATGGAGACCTGGACCGTGAAAATTGCATCAAATTGGGTAAATTTAAATTTATTGAATAGTTATTAAAATGTTTTGCTTGTCTTGTCCTACTTTTATGTGGGTCACTTAAGGCTGCAACAAGGAGCCGGTTAATACATTGCCTCTGGCTTTGCCTTTAATTAGGCTGAGCTCAAGTTAAATCCAAACCATGAGTTGTCAAACACAGGACTTTGGGGTTCAGATCCTAAATTTTCAGATGCTGGTTGGTGACATTGAAGCAGCTTTAAAGTGAAGAAACAGGCTTTCTTCAAAGGGTGACTGAGCTCAGTCTCAGATATAGGGTCACCCAGGAACGGCTCAGAGTAGAGCTGCTAACCCTCCTCATTAAAACCAAAAGTTGAGGTGTTGCTACAGAGATTATGTCTCTCAGCTGGCATGGAAAGCCCCCCAGAAGAGATAGCGGAGGTGGCTGGTAAAAAACCCAACCCAGAAAACCCTGTGAGGGGTCTCATCTTCAGTGATCACTTCTCTTTGAATATCACATGCATCCAAAGCCAAAAATCTTCTCGAAGTTTAGTGTTAGGAGTTCTTCCTTCATCTTCCTCAGAGTATTGAAACTTCTTAAGAGGGTGGACTATATTTTTGGCATTTTGTGGCATATTTCTGTTTCAGGTGTCTCATTGAGATTTTTTTTGGTTCAACTGGTGCCAACTAGTGACCTCAGTCTGACATTGTATTGCAATAACTGAGCCATTATGTTGACCACTTTCTTACTCCGCACCTTCTAGCTTGACTGAGAGTCCAAACTACAATGCAGTCCATCCAGTCCAACTTACTCAAATCCTAACACTACTCAAAGGATTCAGCTCGCTGGTAACACCAGATCTGAGAATTCTCAATGTATTTGGGGTTCATGCTTGTATATTGATAATGTTGCTTCACCTTGTTGGGGTACGGAGACCACTCTAGCCTGGAGCCATAAAAGTATCTGTACTTTTTAGCGTTGAATTTGTAGTTGATCCCGGGCAGCTCCATACCTTGAGGAGGAATCAGCCTTGTTAGGTGGATCAGACGGTGCTTACTGTAAATCAAACAGATTTCATGGACGGCTAACCTTCAAACAGAGTGTCAGGCTGACAGTAGATCGATCCATCCTCCTGCAGAACTGCTTGTGCTGTTGTGTCAGTCAGAGTCACCAGGTTACATCCTCTGGGAGACTCCTGAAGAATAGACCATTTATTATTTGCTGATGAAGTGGAATGTAAGTGCAAGTGTATTTTTATTACATATTCTAACTATACCTTGTGGACATTGAGCGGAATAACAAATCTCTGGCATGACGGTGGGGAGAAACTCTTATGGGTCTGGATGAAGTTGCTGGTGTCTTTTTTCAAGTTCTCAAGGTAGAACATGTTGTAGAGGTTGCTGTCCTTGTAGCTGATCAGGTCAAACACCACATGGCCATCATCCTCGTAGGCGTTGATGTGGTGGAAAAGCACCAGGGGATCAGCATAAAAACGGGTAGAGATTTCCTTTCCTGTCTTTATATTGATGATGTGGAACAAAGTCTGGAAAGAAAAAAAGGTAACAGTTGTATGGACAACTTCAAATGTACTAACCGATAGTTTTAGTTTTGTTGGGAGACTTCAAAGTAGCAATGAACAGTAGTTTATTATAATGAATTCAGAGTCTAGTGTTACATAATGAGGTAATCCAGCAAACTAGAAGGCTACAAACTCTACGGTGACTTCATACATGCTTACGTACGTAACCAGACATCCTTCTGAACCCTACGTGGTAATCGCCATCCTTGTGGGCTGCATCAACCCGACATGTAGTTACATTTCTTGAGATGTGCACATCAGGTTACATCATAGGTTACCATGTAAGGTTCAGAGTAGACTTCTGGTTATGCAAGTAGGCCCCACAAAGACTTGGCGTAGAAGTCTAAATCAGGCCTAAGGGGGTTGACTCCCTATTGAGCCAGTCTCAAATGGCCAGAGGACTGCAGTTTTTGGTATTTCATCATTGGCTTCATTTTTCAGGCCAGAGGTTTCTGCTCAGTTAGAAATAGGCAACACGCCTTAACAAAGTGATGGTTTGTGTTGTACACATCTTAGGTCAAAAATATAAAGGGCCAAGAATAGAACTCTGGGGAACCCAACAAGTAATCAGTAATTACTGTCAAGCCTATTGAAACAACACTGCTGGACTTTAAAGGCATAATGTCTTCTTTGTGTACTTCACACTCTACATAGGGAAGAAAGCTTTTTAATTTGAACCTGGTTTTGAACAAATAATGCCTATTCATTATAGTTTATTCTTAATGGTTAAGAGTGGGTAAAATTGTGAGGACTTACGATATCATCCTCGTCAAATTTGAGGCAGCTTCCCCAGTTGATCCCCCTTAAGTAGGCAGTGGCAAGTTTAATGATGTCCAGTTTAAAGGGCTGTTCCACAAACACAATGTAGTTCTCAGTCATGCCAAAGCTGTGGAAGTAGCTTGGGAACAGAGAGGAGCGAAAAGGGATCGAACAAATCTGCTGCACGTTCCTCACTGCCGGCTTTTTAGGATTTTTATCTGGAACAGACAATGTAGTGTTGGAAGCTTCAATTTAATTGCCTGCCACTCTGTTTACCTCTTTAAACTTGAATTAAATCAATACAAATAGAGAGCGCCACAGTCAACTTTGTATATTATAGTGTAACAGCTGATATCACATCTCTTCCTGAAGAGCTCTGATTGCAGCATAATAAATCAATTAAAGTTTAGTTGTAGTTGATGCAGACGTGACTTATAGAGCACACAATGACAAATCAGTCATTTTATTGCTGTGTGTATCCTGGAAATAATGTCTGATATAAATGCATTTTAATAACCTCCAAACAAGATACCTGAGGTATCAGCCGGGACTTTGAAGATGATGTATTTTGGCCGTCCAAACCCTATAATAGCAGAGCCCATATTGTAGGTGTTGCCCTCCTCATCGTAGTGTGGATGAGCCGTTGCTAAGTTCAAGGTAATGTCATTCCTGTAGTTTATCTGAAATCAGCAGAGTTCAGTGCATTTGAGGAAGTTCAATCTTTGACAAGGACGCTCCTTCTCATCTTATTCATCTGTGGTGCTGAAGCAGACTCCTGGAGTTGCTTTTTAAATCAACATTGGACAGTCTGAGGTTTACAGAAAGTAAGTGCAGACTGACTTACCCTGCCGATAGTTTCCAGAGTATCAGGGTCAATCTGATTTATGTAATTGATCTCAGAGGAGGCATAGTAGTCCTGACCGTAACGAATGATGTTGATCAGGTTGTTGTCAGTGAAGTCAGGGATGAGGTTCTGCAGGTGCGTGAATGTCCTGGCGAGAAAGCAGGAAGATTTGTGAATACTTTAGAAATAATTTTGTATTTTTCTACATTAAAAAAAAAATAAGTAAAAAGCTTCTTCACAGTTCCACTCACCACAGCGTCTGCAGCTAATGTTTGCATAAGTAAGCCCATCATTAATGCAGAGTGACGCTCTGCACATCTTTATATATATCTTCATCTTCTGTATGGAATTACACAGATCTACAATATATTTATCTTCTGGCAGAATAGGTGGAACAAAAAATTTGCTACACCTTCCAGTGTTTTGGAGGGACTTGGATTGGTCTGCTCTAGATTTATGATCTGTACATCACCTAAGTGTTGAAAACTGACCTGATCAAACCCCAAATGGACTGAAAGTTGACCAAGACCAGAAAGACCTCTAAGAGCCTTGTAAGTTATAATACAGATCTTTATGTATCCTGGGTAAAGTAACACAAAACTATGATGTACATCCACGATAGACCGAAGGAGAAACTGGATAGATGGACTACACCTGTTCTGTGGTCTTTATATCCCCTAAAGATGGAAAAGTGGACAAAAGCTGAACGGTCTGAAATTGAATTGTATAGTCTGGAGCAGATCTTTAATGACTGTGGATCAAGTGATAAAACATATCTTCAGTGGACTGTGAGATCATGTTCTGGAAGGACTTTACCTGGAGAAGATGTTCTTGCAGGGATCTGGATAGATCACGGTTCCAAACTCCGAGACAACAATCTTGTCAGCCTTGATGTTTCTCTTGTAGGTCTCGCTCTTCAAAAACTTGCTTCTGTAAGTGACCTCGCCTGAAATGGCAACATCAGAACCTTGAACATATTCAGCAACACCGTGGACAATTTGAATCCTATGAAATGCAGTTAACAGTTAGCAGACACTGAGTGTTTGATGTCTGACCATTGCTGAAGGTGAAGCTGTGGATGAGCGACAAGCCGTCAAACCAGTGGTTGTACTCAGAGTTCCCGATGGAGAACAGGCCAGGCCCATTCCTGAGCAGGGTGCCCTGCAGCCAGGAAGGGACAGATCCTGCAGGTCAAAGGTTATGCAACAGTCAGAGGCTGTTAGCTCATTCTTGACCTTGAAAAAAGAAGCTGTGTGAAACGATCTAACTGCAAAGTCCATTTAGGAGCTTTTGATCTTCCGGCTACCTCGAACCTTTAAGATCTGCCAACACGAAGAGCTCAATAGAAACAAATCATATACCTGCTCACGATTTCAGTGATAACTGAAACAAAGTACGGCCTGAAAGGATAAGAGGAAGAGCATGGATGGATTTCCCATGTTTTTGTTTTATATCCAGGACTTATGACTTGACTTGATTCAAGTCAAAAGAGGTTGGAGCCTATCCCAGCTACCACAGAGCAAGAAGCAAGGCACCTCCTGGCAGACCACCACTCTGTTGCAGGGCTACAATAACTTAGGATAACAATAATATATGAAAATAATCTGTTGCCAGTGTTGCAGAGTTTGACACATTTAAATGTACTATAAGTGCAGTGTGTTTGCTCTGCATTTAGACGGCACATGTACATTAAACATTTATGTCCTGCTGATGTTAGTACACAACATCTTTTGAGCTTTGTGGCTGAATTTATTAATATCGCTTTAAACCAGCTGACTCAGCATTTCACAAAGTGTTTAAGGGTCAAACTCACCTTTCACTTCAGCTTTCACTGGCTCTGGAGTTTCACTTCCGTTTCTCGTGATAACCGCCTGCATGTTTTTCTTCCTGAGCTGCACGGCTGTAGCACGGCTCGGTTTGAGTCCCAGCTCTGAGTGAACACAGGCTGACTGCAGCCGACTACGTGATGCTCCCCGGTCTTCAGGAAATGCAACATAGTAGATTATGTAACTGAGCTGGCATGGACTTTACACAGCTTTTCATAATAAAAGTCTGTCAGCTGGATCACTTCAAGCACCGTTCACATGATAGTAACACAGGTCCACAGCGACATTAAATTCACAAAATGAGAAACTACATTATTAAAGCCAAACTAAAACAACCTGTAACTATAGTTTTCATCTGTGTCAGCTTTAAGATTTGTCACTGTTTTAAAAATTGTCCATTTAAATAACTTTTCTGATTTGAAAATCTGAATCGCTTTTAAGGTTGTAAATCAAAATTGTTTCATTAACCATTTTATTTTTCAAGCTGGATGGAGCCTTTAACCCAAATTTAAGTGATGATCTGTGTGCCGATGATAAGAAAGAGGGTGGTTTCATTATCTAAATGCAAGCTGTAAAGCTCAGTGTTGTTAACCTAATTAAATGCATATCTGGTTTTATAGACCGATGTATATTGACCTTTTATGTTTCTGAAGGCAGCAAAGTCCTAAAGCAAAAAGCTGCATTCATGTTATTGATGTTTCAAATAATTTTCTCTGCTTTGTAACATCATTTTTATCCAACCAACCAAAAGCCTGAAAAACCTTTTTTGGTTTGGAAAATGACTGAAACAGTTGTTTAAATTATCGCAGCTCTTATACTCAGTCAGATCCAAACAGATTTATCTTCAGTTGAATTTGATCAGCAGCTTTAATTGTTGTGTTGTTTTGCACTGATTTATGTCTCAGTGAGTGTGTGAAAATAATGATGCAACGTCTGCGTTTGAACTTAAGCCTTTATCTGTGTGTAACGTAATAACACATGAAATCTAAATGGTTAAATCAGTTTATGGCCGTACAAGCGTTCTTATCAGGATGTTATTCTAGGTCACAGTGTTGGCACGCACTTAACCGTTACTCAACCCTACAGAATAATTTAACAGCTATTGAAC
>VUQJ01031128.1:55427-74491 GCA_015108635.1 Andinoacara biseriatus
CACCGCAAACACAACGATTTGTCATGGCAACGCTACACCGGGACACCACCTAGCTGTCCCTGGAAAAAACGCACATACACACACACACACACAGGACGGCATCACTAACACACACACACGCTCTCCCTCTCTCTCATGCACACGCACACAGATATTAATATGACAAACAGTTTCTCTCATTTTTTTCTCCCTATTGAGGTGAAAAACAGATTCTATTATTCTTAATTATCTTCATAGTAATCTTCATCTGCATCTTCATCATAGCAAGGGTGTGTGTATGGAGTGTGTGTCCTCAGTCTCTTTATACACACTATTAACAGGACGACATGTAGCGAGCTCAGCTCTGATTGGCTGATTAGTCTTTTTGCCTCTTCTCGTCCAGGAGGCTTTTATTTTTTTAAACTGTCTCTTCTTCCTGGAGTCCCCGTCTGTTGAGAAGGATGGATGGTTGTAATGATGGTCGTGTGTCCCTCCCACTGACCCACGGGGAACAGTTTGTGAAGTCACAAGAGTGGATTATTGGTTGTTTGGTACCCTGACGGCAGCGTCTGATTGGACGAAGTAAAGAAGTGTGTTCTGGCTGAATGTTGAAGCACCAGGAAAGAGGGAGGACTAACAGTACCTGCTGCTGGGAGTGTGTGTGTGTGTTTGAAGTCTTTAATACTGAACAGTAATCAGGGCTGGAAACATATCAGGAAACCTTCAGAGCTTGAATGATGGCCGTGTCTACCTCTCCGGTTCCCAACAAAAGGTTCAGGAACCCTCTGAGGGGTCGCGGTACTGTTACATAAAGAGACAATAATGAAAAAAAAAGTTTAGGTCGAGATTATTATGTGAATGAGAGCTGGGGTGGTTCGGGCACTGGATCAGGATGCCTCTGAGCACCCAGAACTCATGGAGAGGTTATGCATCTGATCTGTCTTGGGAAATCTTCAGGATGCTTCCCAGAGGAACTGGATTGGCTGAGATTCGTTTATAGGCTGGATTCTTTTGACACCACTCAGAAATGGAGGAGGTGGTCACTACTGTGGCCAAATCAAAATGATTCAGCCTGTTTTTGAAGGAAGAGATGAGAAAAATAAGCAAAATAGTCAAACTCTGATAAGTCATATTTGCTTAAGAAGGAAATTAATTTCCAACTGGTTTCTAGTAAAGAATATTTGGGTGTTTCAAAATGGTCCAAAGACCGAACTCACATGATCAATATGAGGCAAATCTTTGCTTCCTGTTTGGACTGAGCGCACCACAAGGACTCGATGTGAACACGAGCCTGAGATTCTACATCAGTCAACAGCAATTCAAACTTTTCTTTTCCTGTCAGCTTCCATGGGCTCAGACCTGGAAGTGTAAATCCTATCTACGTTCCTATTCTCCGTCTAGAGCCAACACTGGGGAGTGACCAAGGACTAAGGTCGAGGATACAAGCGGCAGATTAGCCCGAAGCTTCTGGACTCACAGGAAGACTCTCAGTCATTTGGGAGAGGCTAAAAGTCGAACCTCTATTCCACATTGAAAGGATCCACTTGTAGTTCATTTATCTGACTAGGATCCGTCTTGAGGGTTAGATGTTTTGGCAAACCCAAGAGGCTTGGGAACGCCTTGCTACTCCTCTGTAAGACCTGGAGGTGATGCCTGAGGACGTGGAGGTCTGGTCTGCTTAGTCCAGTGCTTCTGTGAATCTTTGGGCATAATTTCACTATTCTGGACCTTGAAAAGCCATAATGGACTTTTTACAAAGATGATTAATCGAAAACATTTTAAGTTAAAACTGCGGCCAATCCCTGGTAGCTCAATCTTCTATAATGCTTAAATTTCAATAAATCCTCATCGTGTCCTCTCATCACATGACAAAGTGAAGGAGGTTCAATTTAGAAACCAAGGAATATGATTCCTGCTGACTATGATCCTTTTTATATATTTTTGTCCTGATAGGCAGACACTGCCATCACATGATGACATTTCTGCCATCACAAATATTTGCCAATATGCTTTTGACCCAGTTCACGTTCAGTATTTGGAGTGCTGCCATTGTGTATGTACTAATAGTAAACCAGACTCTGACCCTGCTGTCAGTGTGTGTTTGTTCATGTGTGTGTGTCAGTGTGTGTTGAGTACGCTGCGTGGCACCCAGCCCTCGGCGGCCGGCGAGTCGCTGTTTGCCGGTCGATAGACCAGACTCTGGCCCTGCTGGTTGGATGCCAGAATCTGGACCTTTTCCCCCCGAAACACAGAAATCTCGTCCTCCCGCACTGCCACAAAGTCCTGTAGCACCAGAACCAGCTCCTGAGGGGTCAAAGGTCACATGTCTGGTGTAAGAAACCTCTTGAAGAACTTATAGTGTAATGTAAGGAAAGAGAGAGGGGGGTTCAAACCTGATCTTCCTGCTCGCTGTCAGGAGGGGGCTGCGGGGCGTGGCCATTGGGAGTAGGTGGGGCAGACGGCGGCCTCCCTGATGACAATGGGCGTGTCACAGAGATCACACCCTCCTTCCTCTGATACTCAATGGGAGACTGGAGAGCTGTGGACATAGATTGGTGCACATTGGAACTGCATGCACTGTGATTTAAGGAAGTTTAAAGAGATCCACTGATGTTGAAGATGGTTGAGGGAGATTTGGGAATGTTTGACAGTTTTTACACAAAGATGATGCTTCAGATTGATTCAAGGAGATGTAATAAAGGTATCTGGGGAAATTTAAGGGAAATTAGATTTAAAGATGTTTCAAGCGTCATAAAAAAATCTGAGCGAATGTTTTAGGAAACGTTCTGATGAAGCCGAGTCTAGAGACTCAAGGAACAATGATTAAGTTACAAAGCTGTCAAAGGCATTTGATTCAGACAGATGTAAAGAGGTTTAATTTAAAATCGAGGGTATTCTGAGAGATTCAAGAGTGACTCAAGGGGGGTTTATGTTAATGTAAGTCCAACATTACTGATCTTAAAGACTTCAAGAGTGTTTTAAAACAATTTGATTGAGCTATACGAATGTTTGGTTTAGCAATTATGTAAATTTACAGATATATAGAAATGTTTAATGGAGATTTAAGGGCGGTTTGGGGAAATTGGAGGTATTTAAAGATTATTTAAGATGTGTAGGGTAAAATAAATGGCACTTGAGGGAATTTAAGGAAGATGATCAGAGATGTTTCATTGAAATTCGATAACAA
The DNA here is from genome assembly GCA_015108635.1 of Andinoacara biseriatus. Classification (NCBI taxonomy): domain Eukaryota; kingdom Metazoa; phylum Chordata; class Actinopteri; order Cichliformes; family Cichlidae; genus Andinoacara; species Andinoacara biseriatus. The sequence continues at coordinate 58,594 of VUQJ01031128.1, forward strand.
TTCAGTCGGGTAAGAAATATCAAAATCAGTGATGAAACAATGACATTTGGGGATTTTCCAAGGAGATTTAAGGACATTTCAAGTGAAATTTTAGAGATTTAAGGGATGTTTTTGTGGAGGTACTTACCCGAGAGGAAGTTATTCTGGGCATCCAGCAGGGAGGCAATGGTCTCTACCCAGGTCATTTTGATACTGGCAGAGGATGCCTGCAGCGTGAAGCGCTCTGCCGACCCACGAGACCACAACACAAACTTACAGGGATCACCATCCACGCTGTCCTGCATTGCCAGGTAACTCACCTGATCACAGACAAACATAACAATAACACAATTACTCCCAATTCAGACCTCAAGTCAGTGTCCTTTCTAAGCAATGTTGACCAGTCTGACCTTAATGCTGTTCTTGAACTGGTACCCTGGATTGTTGGAGCCTTTGCGCAGAAGTTCACTGAAAATGATGATCTGCTCAAAGAGAAAAACTCTGCGCTCTTTACTGCGAGACAGAACTCCTCCATCTTGCTCCCAAACACAGAAGGTCTCCTGCTGCAGCAGCTTCCCCTGAGACGTTAGCTTCCCCTGGACAACACGAGGACAGACGAATGAGGAAAAAACAGTCCAGTTACCCTCAAAATTTGGTGTAAACTTTACATTTCCAGAAAATCAAAAAAAGCAAGTTGTGTTGTGTGATGAAGCTGATTGGTTGATGGAGATAAACTGCAATTACACAATTTATTTATTTTTATAAAATTAAAATGTGCCTGAAACAGGTGACTGTACACGCTATTTGAAAAGCTGTCATAAAGCTGAGTTAATGGTTTTGTGGTCAGCATAACTTTTTGAGATAGCCCACAGCAACATTATTATGCCATGTGTGCTGTTAATAATTTAATGTGGTGTTCCTCAGGGTTCTGTTCTTGTTCCTTTATATTTCCATTGTGGTTCATTTGTGTGTCTATCGGTGGCAGTGGACCAAATTGGAAACATTATTACAGTTACTGTAGAGCTGTTATTGTTGATTAGCATGAAATAAATTAGGCTACTGTGTTAGCCTGGGGACGTGAAACTGCTAACAAAATAAATCAAGCAGGTAGGTGGACTGACAGATGTACCTCGTATCCCTGCAGGCGTCCCAGGTTCATCATGTCATTGCAGCGTTTTGGAACCAATGACATCAGCTCCACCGCTTTCTGTACACAAACCACACACACAGTTACTAAATATTACAAAAGTGTGTGCAGCTCCTCAGGGTGATGATTCACCATCCCGTGTAAATCATTTATAATGATCGTCACTATGCCAGGAGCTGCAGCTCTTTTCTGTCTCCTTCTGCTCTTCAGCTATAAGACAAAAACAGCTGTCTGCAGCTGCTGCTGGAAACCAAACTGACAAAACACACCATGTCTTTGTTGTCTCTTTGAGGGTTTTACAACTCTTAACAAAGCTAAAACAAAATCACTTAATCACTTTATCAGGAAAAATTGCAGCATAATTAATTATGTTAAAAAGACATAAGAATGAGAATGAACCCTCGAAAATATAATAAATTCAGCAAAAAAATCTGTGTTTCTAAGAAACTGAGATCTAAGACAGTAAACAAGGTATACACATAAGGTGGATCCCCTTTATGATTTAGAAAAAAAACTGTTGCCGCTTCCTACTTTTATCAGTTACGATCACATTAAATCTTTTTATATAATAAAAAACCTAAACAAACTGCATAATGTCTGTGGTTTATTTGTTTGATATTTCTTAAACCTTATAAGATGATTAACGGTAAAAGAAAGCAAAGAAACACGACTGACCTCAATCTCCTCACAGTCCAATCCTGCTTTGGACGTATACTTGAGGAAATCCTGACGAACAACCGGAAAAATACAATTCAGGTTATTGACAGTGAGTGAAAATCATAATGTGTCATTTTAACATCATAAAATGTACAGTGATGAGATGTCCTGATGAGGTTATCGCTCTAATTTCTCCCAAAAAGCTGTACCCAAAAGTCAGAAATTTTGTTAAAATACCATTACAAGCAAGTCTATAATTGTGAACTAGTGAGAACGCGTGGATAATAACTGTTAAAGAAAATATAACACCGACACATTCCTTCCTGTGTTGGACTTGAATCAAGTGCTAAATCATTATGAGTTAATTCAAGTCCCTGGGGAAGTTCCAACTCAAAAACAACAAATCCTTAGTTGGGTCCTGAATCAAGTCTCACTTTGAAGCTAAATATCTTTTTTTTTTAATTCATGAATATAAGACTTGAGTCAAGATGAAGTTCTGATTCAAGGCTGGAGCAAAAGCCAACTAGTCCAAAATCAAGCCCAGCACCTCAGGTCAAATTCCAAGTAAAATTTAGTTTGGTTTTGAATTTCATTACATATTTGTCAGGGAAAATATACAAAAACATGACAAGACAAAAGCTCTCTTGTGCCACATTTAGCTACTGGCTAATTTCCTTCTGTGGTCTCCTGGCAGATGTATTTTTAAACATTTAAAATACTAAAGTTTAGCAGATACTTGAATGAGTCCAGAGACAACAGTAATTACCATTATAACTTTTAACAGGGACTCATTTTAAACGTTCACACAGACCTTGAGCAGCAGCTGGTATTTGGTGATTCTCTGGATCGGTTTGATTAGATAATCACTGATGGACATCCTGCAGCTGATCTCATGCTGGATCTCCTGCAGAGAGACAGTCAGATAAAGACAGAAGGACTGCTTCAGCTTCAGTTTTTGGCTGTTTTTTCAATGTAACAACCTCCATTCAATGATCTGCATTTTAATGAAGCCTGCTCCTTTTTCTTTTCTGGTTATTTTTTTACTTTTAAGATAGTAATGATAAAAAAAAATCATAAGCATAATTGATGAAAAAAGAGTGAAAAAAGAAAACTACTGTGTAAGAGAATCATCACAAAAAACATCAGTTAAACCTGATAGAATATAACAAAAAGATTAGCCAAAGTGCTGCATTACCTCAAAGTAGGTCTCATACTCGATGACGATGAACTCTGACCTCGGCTTGTTCTGACAGTAAACCACATACATGTGCAGACGACGCTCCTGTGACAAACAAGCAAAATAAATAAATAAATAAAAATAGCTGTATTAGGTCTCTTTCAAACAAAAAGTCCTGATTGCTCTGATAAATCAAATCCTGTGGCCACAGACAAAAAAAAACGCGAGTCAAGTCCCAACTCAAGAGCAATTAATGAATCAAGAATTGAGTTAAGCTCCAAATAAAGGCATAAAAATACGTAGATAAGTCCAGGCCTGAGTCCTGCATCAGGTTCTGAGTCAAAAACAAGAAGTTCTGAGTTCTGTCTTAAATCGAATGATCCTGAGTCAAGGATTGAAAGTTCTAAGAGAAGACATAAAAAATACTGACTCGAGTCCTTGTTGGAGCGCTGAGTCCGCTCCTAACTCAATACAAGCAAGGCAAGTCCCAACCAAAATCCAGTTCTACATTTATTTTGAGTCAAGAGTTTCAAAGAACTGGATTGAGTCTTGAATAAAGTCACAAGTCAAAACAAACAAAAATGTTGTAAAATCATGTCATTTAAACAAGGCGTGAAATGAGCCCTGAATCAAGGTCTCAATCGAGTCCAAAATCGAGACAAATGGGTCCTGAGTTGGTTCATCAATCAGGTCAAGGTCCTGCCCTCTCTGCTTTGTCCTCAACACGTCATTGTGTTTGTAGAACTCACGTGTCTGATGAAGAGGTCAGCAAGCAGGTCATGATTCTGAATACAACGCTCCAACTCCACTAGGAAGAAGCTGAAATAGAAAAACACACAGTGAGCACAACGGTGTGTCTGTGTGTGAATGTACTGAAGTGTGTATCTGTGCCACGGACTCGCGGTGCCAGTCGTAGATCTGCTGGATATTGCCGAAGACAATTTTGTCTTTTCCTCTCATGTCCTCTGGAATCCCTCTGACCTCCAGGCGAGACATGAAACCCTGAGAAACATTGGAAGAGAACATGTTAAAGGTTCAGTTTAGCCTTTATGGAGGCTCGCGGGTGGAGCTTCACCAGGTCCAGTCTTTCAGTGTGTTTTATACATGTTCTCAATTTAATTGTCTCACCTCAACGATCACTCCTAGGTCCTTCACATAGTCCTTCTCTGATTGGACCATCTCGTTAACAACAAACCTGAGCAACAAAACACAGAGCAACAAAATTTATGCTTTCCTTAAATATAACACTTGGATTTGTAATTAGTTTTGTGTGTGTCTTACATGCGTCCTCTTAGTGCCTTGTTTCTCTGTTCGGTGTCCGATTCATTTGATCCCTGATCTGAGTCCAGAGCCTGAAGAGAGAGAAAAGTTTAAATGAAAAGAGTTCTGTGTAACCTCAGAAAACTGTTATTAATGACAAGAGCAGAACATCTTCGAGAGACGAAACACAAACTATGGAGGATAGAAAACAACATTTATTGGTAAATAAATTGTGCAGTAGTTGTATGGGTAGTGAAAAGGGGAGAGTGGAAGAAAAAAAGCCCACAGCAGCCTATCAAAAAGGAGAGTTTTAAGTTGTCTCCTGAATCCAAACTGGGAGCTGGTTCCACAGAAGAGGGGCCTGAAAGCTGAAGGCTCTGCCTCCCATTCTACTCTGAAGGATCCTGGAACCACGAGTAATCCAGCAGTCTGAGAGCGAAGTTCTCTATTGGGGTGATACGGTTCTATGAGGTCTTTAAGATATTCCTGTTGTTTAACTGATTGATTTGTGGTAACATGTTTCATAGGTACCTACAGCGGGGTAGCATCTGAGCAATGAAAATGTAAGCTGTGTTTTCTAATATTACTTGCATCTATAGCATAACAAGTATTGGTCCCAACACGAAACCCTGTGGAACCCCACGACTAACTTTTGTGTGAGGAAGACTCCTTATTTACATGAACAAACTGGAATCCATCAGAGAGATATGACTCAAACCAGTGCAGAGCATTTCCATCAGTATAAGATTCCATTCCTTTAATAATTCCTTAAACAGTATGATGGTGCGAATAGTGATGTCGAATGCAAGAATCACATCTAGCAGGACACAGAAATGAGTCCACTGTCAGAAGGCTCTGAATCATGATGGAAACTCTTAAAACAAACATTTTTATACAGAATTTTTTTTTTAAAGAGTTTGTTTTTGCAGTAATACAAAAAGTTTTGCAGAAGCAGCTTTTCACTTTGTGACTAAAGCAGAAATAACAAGACTAAAATGGTTATAGCACATTCATGTTGAACCATTAAACAGTTATTGTTTTAATTCCCAGTTGGAGAGACACTGAATAAATCGAGCTACTATTACCTCAGGGTTGTTGGGGTCTTTGATGATCTGCATTGGGGGTGGTAGAGGTGTGTGGCTTTCTTCTTCTGGCTCCTCCTCCCCACCGCTATGCCCCGCCTCTTCCTTTCGTGTCTTCTGCAGAAGTTAACAAGTGATTAGTTTATGTTTATTATTAGTCTTTGTTTTTAAACTATTGTTTGGGTGGGTGTTTACATACCGTCTGTGCGTTTCCAGCGAGGGGTGTGGTCAGCTCTGCCCTGTTTTCCCGCCTCCTCATTCTGATTGGTGGCTTTTTCTGTCCATCAGCTTTTCCCTGACTCAGCCTCCGTACGGGACTGGTCAACCAGCGCTGCAGCAACAGTTAAAATACAGTTACCACCTAATATTGTACCACAACTGTCCATACAGCTGGTACTAATTGGACGTATTATTGCCAATTAAAAACTCAAGAGTCCAGAATTACCTCTCAGTCATCGGGGTCATGGTAGTCTTCAGAGCTTGAAAAAAGGACGACTGGACTTTTCTTTAGATGTTTCATCTCTCATCCAAGATGCTTCTTCAGTTCTAAAACCTAAAGGTGGAGAGCTCCACTTTGGAGGTGGTTGTTGATCCACTATTGATCATGTGCATCATCACATGAGCTACATTACATGGGTCATTACCACCTGGTGTTTCTGGCGAAACTGCTGTTAAACCTTACCTCACCCCACCATGTGACCTATTGAGGTCACCAGAAATAAGGTGTGAATGGGGGTTGAGGTGGTGTGAAGGGATCTCATGGCTGTCTTTATTCGGACCTTGGTTCATGTGAAGATGCATGTGATTAATAGAGGGTCAACAGCCACCACCAAAGGGGACAACCCCCACTAGGGTTTAAATACCCGGGACTCTCCATCTTTTGGTTTTAGAACAGAAGAAGCATTTAGGATGAGACTTCTTCAAAAACTTAAAGAAGTCCAGTCGGCTTTTTTCAAGCTCTTAAGACTCTCACATGAGCTCCATCCAGCACGTTTAGAATGTTTTAATCTGGTTTTAAAACTGAATTTTATTTAACAGTGTGTTGATAGGATGTGCTGAAAACTGCTGCTATGAATACAGTCAGTAGTTTTTCAGCAGTAACTATTTAAACCATTACCTTCAAATAAATATTAACTTTTAGCCAGCTTTACTCTAATTATTGAATACCCATTTATACACAAAAAATAACTTAAGATTCAGCTATTATTGTAATACATCAACACTGGTATAATTTAGTATCAATGGTAAAAACTGTGGAGACATTTACTAGGAGACAGTGTTTCCAGCTTTAAGCTGACCATGATCCATTTAGGTGTTTAAGGAAAAGCTCTTTAAAGTTAGCAGCAGATGTTCATATTAAACAAGTTCATAATTTACACAATCAGGAAAAACACATATAAAAAAAAAGATTGTGAGCTTAAAGCTCAGGTCTTCAGATTCCTCTGATTACTCTGTCTCTCTCTTTCCAGCCTGACACCTCACAAACTCTGGATGCTGCCCCTCAGCAGGCTTCCAGAAACTGTCCAATTAGAAGAAAAAGGGCTTTAATGGAGGCGGACTAGAGGGACACAGCAGCTAAAGCAGACTGAGAAAGAAAGGAGCTGCTTAAAGGGAGATTATTTTGAACTCAACTAATATTTTTTAACCATAAACTACTGCGTTAAAAACTGCATATTTACCTTTGAGAATACCGGAGTACCCATAACTGGGAATCCCTGTCATAGATAATTAAACCTCTCTGGCTGCAGGTTAATGTTCTGACCAGATTTAATGTAATTTTCTACACTTCAATAGTTTTTCTTTATTTTTGTTTGCATGTTTTGTTATCAAATCCATTTTGTTTCAGTTTAGGTTTTATTAGTCCTGACTTTTATTGGTCCTTTATTTTAATTTCAGTGACTCTGTAACTTGCTGAAGTTCTTGTGCTGAGCTCCAAAAAAATAAATGGACTTTCAGTTTTCAAGCTATCTCTTAACATTTTGTGTTTCACAGGGTTTGGAGCTGTACAATTGAAACTTCTGATATTCCAAACATAAATCCCCCTCAGACTGCCCAGTCAGATTATCCCAGCATTTCTGGTGACAGCCGTTACCTTCAGGGTGTTTCCAGTTCCAGAACCGCTGCGTTTTGGTCCCGGAGAACCCACAGCACCTCCTGGAGCCCCGCCTGCTCCGAGCACTGTGGGAGAGGTGGCACCTGAGAGACAGGAAAAGCAGGGAGGGGTCAAAGTGAGTTTCACTGTTGCATTTTGTGAGTGTGATGAGTGCTCAGAGTGATTATTGTGGTCTCACTTTGGCTCATGGTCTGACTCTGGAGGCCTGAACCTTCAGAGCTGTACAGACTCGACTCTGTGGACACAAAGACACACAAATTATTCAGTCATTAACAAATACAAACTGGACTGGGAATACCAGGAATGGTTTCAATGGTTTCAATAATCCTGAAGGAGAATGTCCAGCTATCAGTTCATGTCATGAAGCTCAAGTTCACTGAGGTTATGCAGCAGCAGGACAACGATCTGTAAGGTACTATCTGACTGAGATGCTTAGGAGTGACCTTAAACAGGCCATTCATGTTGAAAAACCCTCCAAAATTGGGCCAAAATTCCTCCACATTGATGTGAAGGACTCGTTGCCAGTTATTGGACACGCTCGATTGCACTTCTTGCTGCCGAGGGTGGCGCAGTCGGTCATTAGGTTTAGAGGGCAATTACTTTTTCACACAGGGCAGGTAGGTTTGGATCGCTGTTTTCCCTAAAAACATCTAAAAACTGCATTCTGCACTTCCTCAGGTTATCTTTGTCTAATAATAAAATTTGTTTGATTATCTGAAACATGTAAGTGTGACAAATATATTAAAAAAGTAAGAAATCGTGAAGAGGGCAAATATTGTTGTCATGGAACTATTAAGAGACTCAACTTCAAATTTATGTTTTTTAGTGACGTGGCACCACCAACCATTTTCAGTCCTTGACCATTTTTCTGAGGAATGTTTTTGTGTTTGTTAAGCCACTTCACACTGACCTATGAATTATTCAAGCATAAAAAAGTACCTAACTCAAGGGGCGAACCAGTGTTGCGTCTACACATAACAGACAATTCATGAAGGAACCAATTTAAGTTGTATTTTTAGGCACTTTGTTACTAACAGCCTGTTACAGTCTGTTCCAATTTCTTTATAATTTAATAAACAACTATTCATATGACATGAAAAACAAAACAAAAAAGAATGACGATAATACAATACAGGTTTGAAAATAAATATAAAAATGAAAATGTTCAAAATAAGAAAAACAAAAAACAGTAAATTTGGCCCTTAGAAAGACATGTATATGATGACTAAAATCAGCATCAGCGGTATATTTAGAACATTTTCCTGTCTTCTCTAACAGCAGCGTTAAGCTGTTTGCAGCCACCAGAGTCCACTGATGGAAGCATTTCACCTCACAGAACAACAGAGTGATTGAACTCCCGCTGCCGCCACTGTGGAGCACCAAAGTCACACAATAACAGTATTTAGAGCAAGCAGCTTTTAAATAAGTTGTCCTGATAGGATAAGACACTTGAGATCTGCTGCGATAAATATTTTACCATATAAAGAACGGTTTGGGCACAAAGATTTCTTTGAGGACATAGTTGGAAAATTTTCCTTTAGTTTATGTTTGAGTTGAGAATTAAATATTCAGAATGACACTGGTGGATTTTTCCTTTCATGAATAAGAATCAGCCTCATGCAGCCATGTTCCATCACTTTAAGGCTAAAGTATTTAATTTCTTACATAACAGGACAATGCACAATACAATTATTGTTCCCAGAACCAAAACTAAAGCCACTAGTTAATTATTTCTTTTTTCATGGCAGTCTGCAATGAGCACATCAGAAAAGCTAAAGCTCTGAATGCAACCTGGTCTCAGGACAGTTTGTGGAGTAGTCATGGGACTCTCTGCCTTCTGGTTTCAGTGGATAAAAGGTGCAACATATTCATGAAATGTTTTCCAAAACTTTAAAGTCCATCTGCCTTTTTTTTAAAAGCTCTTGAGAATAGTCACAATTTTTAATCTTTTGATTAAACTTTACAGATTTTTTGTTTCCCCAAAGACGAATTTCCATCAGTCGGCTGCCATGTGTTTGGATTCATGTCCGTGTATATAAAATGAATATTTTCCACTTCTAAAGAACAAGAAACATCCACATTAGATCGCTGGGGGGGGGCAATCATTTCACCATCACAGTCGCAATTACAGAGTTTTAGAAACAATTAATATTTTTGTATAGATGTTATAAATTAAAAATATATCTTTTAGTTGGCTTAAGATAAACAGGTTTTAGGTTCCTCAGCTTCCTCATCTTTTAAAACTTTACTTTCGTCATTGCCATGGTGATACCTTCCCACTGTCTCTGGCTAAATTCGTGCTTTTGACATGAAATATATTTCCCGTTGAAACATGACAATTCGTGTGCATGTATCTGCACAGAAGCCTGCAGTTGATATTTTTATCTTTCTAAAGGCACTTTTACTTCTGACAAAATAATATTCACCTGTCAGTGTGGATGCTAACAGGCATTCAATTAGCTTTAAAATTTGCTAAAATATTTTTGTTTTATGTGGATGAAAACGAGCTGATTAACCGGCATTCATGCTGATCTTGTCAGAGCATAAAATCATGACTTTAAAAGTGTGACAGTCTGACATTTGTGTTGTTTGTCAGCTGAAAACAACAAAGAGTTTGATCATGGAGGTCTGCACAAACACATCTTGGAAATCTGGACAGATTATTTTTTACATGAATGCCACTGAAACTCCGACAGTCTGATTACTGTGACACACACACACACACACACAAAACCTGCATGTCCTGTTGAAAACACTCACACCCGCATATTCACACACTGTTCACATTCTTGCAGCTCTGTTTGCTGTAAAGGCACAATGACACACACACAGACACACACTTCTATCACTTATTAACCAGCGAGCACCCATATGACCCGTCTGTCTCTCTCTCTCACTTGCAGTGTGAACCCACCTCGCTCGTCCTCTCCCTTGTCCACAATCCATTCCCAAATGCCTGAACAATCCCAGCATGCACCTCTGCACCGCCGCATGCTTCCACATCAGTCCATTCAGAGCAAAATTAATGAAGACGCAGACTGACTGACAGACCAGCAGATAGAGAAGTGTTTCTCTGCTCTCAGCTCAATGACACTAAACAGGAGTCAGAGGTCTGGGGGGGCGGGGCTAATCTACAGGAGGTGTGTCTAAATGCAGTGGGGGAGTGGCTTCTAAATAGTAAAACACAATTCAAAATGAATAATAATAATAAATGTAACAAAATAAGCAAAATATCAATAAAAGGTTATAGTAAAAATTTTAAATATATAAATGAAATTAAAATGAGTTTAGTCTAAACTGTTAAAGTGAAATTCCATATAATCATAAAATGAGTAGCAATTTTACAATAAACAATACAGTAAAAATTCAAAATAATATTAATAAAGACTAGAGGTTTCAATTTATATAAAAATACAACAGAGATACAAAAAGACTTTCTCAAACAAACAATAATCATTAAATAAATAAAATAAAATAAAATGAATAATTCCAGTTAGAACAGAATATAAAAGAAAACTTGGTAAAATAAAAAGCCCCAAATGTGAGTAAAACAAAAAAGTTATAATTTAAAAGAAAATAAATTATAAAGTGAACCAATGTAAATTTTAAATAAAAGCAAATATAGATCAATCAAGTAAAAATATTTTGATAAAAATACAGTATAATACCTGAACAAGGAAAAAAGCTTTCGCTTTTACTTGTTAGACTTTCAATTTAAATTACTGCACTGAGATACGATATGAAAATAAATAGAAACAGGAGAATCCTCATAACATGAAGTGAATAAACTAAAACAGTATGAATAAAAATAAACACGAAGGCTAAAAATGGGTTTATTTTTAAACTGCAGCCTCCATTGTTTGTAATGAGGAAGAAGAACCAGCAGGTAGTCTCCCCCCCCACACACACACACACACACTCAGGATGTTAAACTGCAGATTCCTGCCTGTGTGAAACTCCTTCAGGTCAATGTTTAACCCTGTGTGTGTGTGTGTGTGTGTGTGTGTGTGTGTGTGTGTGTGTGTGTGTGTGTGTGAGAAACATCTTGCCAAACCACATTACAGATTAAAGCTGGGACAAAATTGCCTCACAGGTCGAGGTCACGTTCAGTCCTTTGGCTGTAATTTTACCCTCTAAAGTTTCTCAACATGGAAAATACAAAAGTGCAAAAAATGCAGCTAAAATCTAAATACAGTTTTTATTTTTGCTGGTCGAAGCTGGATGGATGCAACAGTGTTTTTTGAAATTAAATCCAAATCATGAAATTACAACATGTTGAAGTGCACAAAGAACCAATTATTAATATCATTATTTTTACTTGTAGCAAAATTTAGTAAAACAGATGTTTCTGAGTCTTGGGACTAAAAGTCTCTTTCTTGCTTTGTTACCTTTTGTTTTGTTTTTTAACTTGCAGGCAGCATTTTATCTCCTTGGATTAATTACTTTTCCTTCTCATTCCTGTCACAAGACTAGGAATGTTCCTGGAGACCAATTTCTTAGTGGACTAAACTCGGGAAAACTTGACTAACCGACTAATCTAAAGCTAAGAAACACCCAGATATCAACTTAAATTTGAGGACAGTCAAAGGGCTTAATAAAGGCCATTAATCACATTCTTTAATCATAAATCATTATTCATGCTTTAAATGTGGTACGTCACATAAACTGATGTTAAATAATAACGATATGAAAGCACGTTACTATAAAAGATGTTAGTGTATTAATAAAATATGACAAAATAACATCCAAAAAACTAATAACCTGTGACTGAAAAGTGTGGTGCATTGTGAACGATGCATGTTATTCAACAATTCATGACCCCCATCTCAATAAAAGTTAAAATCTAAAATGATAATAAAACAAGTCTTAACAATCTGTCAAGTGTAAAGTCAGTGAACAAGTGTGTAAAGTTTGATCGCTCTAGCTTGTAACAGTATATATCTACAATGTGTGTTGTGGGCAATGTTAAAGTTGACAGCATCAATGCCAAGGGTACGACAATAGCTCAGTCGAGCTAACAAGCTGCAGGTCTGCTTCTTACAGAAGCTAGTTGGACACAGAAACAGCATTTAGAGTCAATTTTCAACATAAAAGCTCCTGTACAGACTTAAATCCTCCAAGGCTTTGCCTTTTTTCAGGCCACATTTGCAAATAAGACTTTGTTCTCAATCGGTTTACCTGGTTAAATAAAGGTTTAACTTAAATCCAGGAATGCAAACAGTGTGAGGAACGTGCAAAACGCTGTCAGGGAACCAACACACCTGGTGTATTAATGGGGTTGTGCAGACTCCACCTTTACACTGTCTTTATAAGGGTTTAAACAGCAGCTACTGTATGATGGCTCATGTAACACCAAGCCACAAAGAGCAGCAAACAGAACAGAAGCAGCCTGTCTAGAAACAAGAATCTACTGTTCTTAAATGAATCGGTTCCCCTCACTGCACTGTTACACCAGATCTCAGGGTTTCTCCTCCTGTTAAAGCCCCGTTAATCTCTGCTCGTGCTGACATTTGATTTGTTGCACAGATGAAAGTACTGACATTACTGAAAACTCTTTTTCCATCACTGTGGTCAGGAGGTTGCCAATAAAACACATTAGTGAGGTTTCAAATGGACTTTCTAAAGAAATCCTACTGTAGTGACTCTCCAAGTGTGGGCCTCAGCTCCCCTGGTGAGCTGTAAAGGTACTGCAGGTGGGTGAGATATGTTATTATTCATATTTGCAATTTAGGTTAAAATTGCCATTCAGTATTTACATTTAAAAATAAAAAAATGAAACAACCTAAGTTTGCCTTATATCTCAACCTAAATAAACAAATTATGAGACGATCAAAATTAAAATGAAGCATAAAAAGGAGATATTTCATCTTAGGCTTGTGCGATGTTCAGAGTTGCAATTAAAGTTTTGGTTTTTTCGATTTTTTTGAGTTTGGAATGGCTGCTAAGATTTAACGGTTCATTATTAAGCAATTTTCTTTACATAGCTGGAAGCTTAAAGAAAAAGCTGCATTTTGAGATGTTTCCTCATTATTGTGGAGCGTCTCCTTGAACCTTGTGAAGCTGTGATGTTAATGTGAAGCGGCAGAGTCTGGCAGAAACAAAGCACATTTAATTTTTCATGTTCAGCTGCGGGACAAGTACTCGAGGACTCGAGCGTGTTTACAACTTTACAAACATGGATTTAAATATTTAGGTGGCACAGAGAGAGCGAGGATGTGGGACACATACAGCGTGAGGATGTTTAAAGTTGCCTCAGGCTAAACAGGAAGTGACATCAGGCAAACAAGGGATGTGCTGCAGCGGTTTACAGGGATAAAAAAATGCAGACAGTTGTTTTAGAAGGTATTTTTTACAGAAGAATCATATTTGTAGATGTTTTGCTGAGCTGCATGTGACAGTTAGAGCATCATGAACATCTGTGACTAACGCCAGGTCCTAATGGGGCTGATGGGAATGTTTGCTAAGCAAAGCAAACAATAAGTAATCTGGATACTCACCCCTCCCGGCGCTCACAGTAGAGGAGTTCGATGTGGAGGTGATGGTGGCAGAGGATGAATTGCAGGAGGAGGAGGTGGTAGTGCTCGTAGAGGAGGTGCTGGAGGATGTGGTGGAGGCTGGGAGCAGTCCCTCCATGTCGGCTGCACTGTGGGAGTGCGACAGGCAGAGGGTGCTCATGGGCAGTAAGCCCTCCTGTGAGGAAACACAGCGCCAACGTTAGAGATATCATTTCTGTTCACTGTGGGGATAGTGAAGTGTCAGAAAAGCTGCAAAAGGCTTGTTAGGAAAAAAACAGGAAACACTCACACACTTTGACATGGAGTTTCTTTCCTTTGTTACATTTGGGGACCTTTATTATATTTGTCACTTATGGGGACACTTGTTGCTCATAATGTATGCTTAACAGCCTCTCCTACATCAGTGAATGTGTCACTAATTTCACAGGTTAGATATAAATCTATTCATCCCTCACAGGTTCTCTAAGGAGGTCACCCATCAGTTCTCTCACCAGTTACATAAAGTCATCTGCTAAGAATCTTATTTTTGACCATCATTTGAATTTTGAATCTCATGTCTCTAAGCTCATCCAGTTTGTTTCTTTCATCTGAGAACCTCTGTAAATATCAGACCTTTACTGGCACACAGTAATTTGGATCCGTTAGTCCACCCCTCAGTGCATTTCTCCATCCTCACCAGCCTGTCTTCTTCTTATATCAAGAGGGAATCAAGGCTGTGCAACAGTGTGCAAGGAAACAGTCTGAATATCTGTCGAGCTGATTATATATAAAATAATCTTTGATCCATGTTGGCATAATTATTATTTTTTTCTTTGTTTCATGTGGGGATATTAGAGTTCTTACTTTTCCTGTTTGTGGGGACATTTAGTTTATTTGTTTTGTCTTTTGGATGCAACGTGGAGGCTTTTATCCATCGTTACCTGCTGGGGTGTTTGATCTGTGGTTCTGACCAGACACCACCCGGGCCGATCGGGCGAGCGTTCCACAAGCTCCACCGTCTGACCGCAGCGAACGCTGATCTCTCCTGGTCCCCCGGAGGAGAAATCCAATAACACCACGACTAACTCGCAGCCTCCTGACAGCTGCACGGAGACAGGTAGGACAGGTCGTTTACAAGCAGAAGGCATCACTGCCATGTTGTTAAGTGGTAATAACAGCATCATTAGCATCAGTGGTATGACGCTCTGAGGGGAGCAGACATTCATTCACACTCAGTGTGCAAAGAGGTGTCTCCTGCCACTCATGATCTCACTCTGCTGCAGCTCGCTGGGACTATATCTTAAAACTTTCACAACAAACATGTGTGGTAATAATAAAAGAGCAACCAACCTTTCTTCCTCCAGATTATAGAACCAGGAAAATTCAGAGTAAAGCTAGGAAGCAGTTTATGGTGTCATTTTATTCCCTGCAGATAAAGCTGCAGGGCAGCAATGAATTCCAGATTTAAAAAGACACTAAATATGATATCAAATATTAATAAAGAACAAACTCTCAGATAACGTCAGGGCTATGGGATTTGTTTGTGAAGTTCAACAGTCTGCAGGTTTTTCTCCATAGATCTAATCAATACCTGCTGTTTATGCAGCAGATCAATATCCTTAAACTCAAGAATGTGAATCACAGCTGGATAAAATAGCTAAGGAAAAAAGTCATGAACACCATTTGGATATTTAATTACATTTTTATGAAACCTCTTTTTTGTCCTGACATTTAAAGAGAATTTTTATTTATGCATTTAAAAAAAACTTGTTTGAGTTATTTTATTTATATTTTTGTAACCTATTTCTAAGTTTTTTCCTGCTCATTTATTCATGAGTTTATTTGGATTTGCAAATGGAAATTTTGAAAGGAAAGAAATCTAAAAATCTAAAAAAAAAAAATCTAAAAAGCTTTTTGAATCATTTATGCAAAGATGAAACAAAAAAGGCATTAGTTAGAAAAAACAGAGAAGCTGAACTAAAAACAAAG
>VUQJ01031128.1:74511-86697 GCA_015108635.1 Andinoacara biseriatus
AACTAAAAACAAAGTCTATGGCACACATTCTCCAAAGATGCTTAAAACTGACATTAAGATTTTTTTATTTCCAAGTTAAAACTGCAGGTTATAAACAGTCAGCCTTTTCTGGCTTCTCAACCAACCAAACTATCAAAAACCACTTAGCTAGATTTAAATGACTAAACGAAAACTGATCAGTGACAACTGACGTCACTGCAGCAGAATCCTGACAAATGACCAAACCACAAACCACGAAAACCTCTCATATCATCCAAAAACAACCGTGCTCTGATTGGCCCAGAGAGCGGCACAAAACATCATGTGATCTGGTCGCCGTGGTTACCGCTGACTGTGAGCTCCAGCACGTGGGCTACAGCTGGAGGAGGAAACACTTGCAGCGTCCGCAGGGAATGAGACGGGTGTTCCCTGACAAATCCAACACAGCTGTGAACAGATGTGTGCTCGTGGAGGGAAGAGGAGCACGAAGCAAAGGCCTGTCAGAGAGGTCAGAGGTCGCTGCTTCCATGGTCACAGTTAGGTCAAAGATTGACAGTGTGTCCAGAAAGTTTTACAGGATGGATGGTTATATTTCTGCTTATAGTCCGAACCTGCAGACTGATGGAAAAGGAACAGACCAGATTTTTTTAAAGTTTTTTTTTTGTATTTTATAAAACTATAATTTGAAATGTTGGTTTTAAGAAATTACTCATTTGATTTTTTTTAAAAACATTTAATATTTATTTTATAAATATTTACAAACACATTGCTTGGATTTTGACAATTTAATGTTTGCCCATTTAATTAATCTCTTAATTGAAATTGATATATTTTTTAATCAAATTAAAAAAGTATTCTAGACATTTATATTTCATTTAAATATTTATCTATTTTAATCAAATAAATCTTTTTTCAGACTTTTTTATATGCATTTTCAAACATTTTAATATTTTTATGATATTGAAAATTAATTCTGACATTAAGATCTGCCCTATACTTTGGTGGATTTTATTTTTTAAATATTTAAAATAACATTTTTCTGAATACTGAATACTTGCATGAATAAATGACTTAAATTCACTAAAATTTAAATTTAAATTTTCAATTTTATTTCATGATATTTAGGTTTTTCTTTTTAGAAGTAATTCATCTGTAAACCAACTTCCTTTAATATTCCTCTGATAGGTTCATTGCTGTTGTCTCCATGTACCTTCTCTCCTTGTAACTCCTCACAGTGACAAAAACAAACCAAAAACTATCACTATGAAGCGTATTTTTTCTTTTTCGTGTTTCAATCCTCCTCGATGTCACCAACGCAGTAAAAAATAAAGCAGTCTGTTTTTCTCTCTTAACTGTCTGAAAAATCAGACTAAAGCCAGCAGTGTCAGAGTTTCCGAGGTCAGAGGTCACAGCCACTGACCCCACTAATGAGTCGCAGTTAAAATAAATCAAACGTACCTCGTCAGGAG
The DNA here is from genome assembly GCA_015108635.1 of Andinoacara biseriatus. Taxonomy (NCBI): domain Eukaryota; kingdom Metazoa; phylum Chordata; class Actinopteri; order Cichliformes; family Cichlidae; genus Andinoacara; species Andinoacara biseriatus. The sequence continues at coordinate 75,960 of VUQJ01031128.1, forward strand.
AGCAGAGAAGCGAAAGTTTCTTGAAGCAGTCCGACCATGAACAGTGGAAACTCCCTCAAACACATCAAAAACACACACCCAGCCAGCTGCAGCAGCAGTGAGGTCATACGACTGCTCGACACACCCTCTCAGTGTGTCTCTGACTGTGTGTGCAACTGTGTCTGTGTGTATTACCTTGTCGCTGTCGGCAGTGTTTTGCGATGTTCGGGAGGCGATGGAAACGGTGTCGGGTTGACTGCTGGCATCACCCAGACTGTCAGCGTCCTCGCTCGTCTCTCTGAAACAAACAAAAACATTCTTGTTGTTTTCTAAAATTTAAAATACGCTCAAAGTATGTGGACACTGTGCCATTTTAATATAGTCTGTCTGGGGTGCAAATCTGCAGCTAATAATCATTTCCACTGTTGAGTAATACATCAAATATTTTCACACTCGTGGGTAGAAAATGTCAGAAAATTGTATAAAAGGTCTGATGACTAGGGCAGCATGGTGGTGCGGTGGTTGCGGTCAGAATAGCATCTGGAAGGCCCGGGTTCGATTCCACCTCTCTCTCTGTGTGGAGTTTCCATGTTCTCCCCCCGGGTACTCCAGTTTCCTCCCACAGTCCAAAGACATGCACTTACTGGGGTTAGCTTAATTGGCTAATCTAAATTGCCCATATATGTGAATGGTTGTCTGTAACTGTGTGTTGGCCCTGCGACAGGCTGGTGACCTGTCCAGGGTGTACCCTGCCCTCTGTGTGTGTGTACTCGCGCCCTATGTCAGCTGGGATAGCCTTACATCTAGTCTGCAAGATATACAAGAACTAGTGGGTACTGTTACTGAAACTGAATGTAAAGAAAACCAAGTGGATTGTTGATAGTAAGAAACAAGATTGACAGATTACACAAATATCTGGGGTCTCAAGTCAATGAGAACTGGGATTTCTTGCATGAGGAAATGTTCCGATAAGCAGACAACTAAACATCACTCTTCGTACTCAGCTACTTTGATACCATGTATTCAGTATCTTACTACATGTTTAAGATGTACAAGGAAAGCTACTGAAGATACCTTGGACAATAAAAGTCACCAATTTGGAAGTTTTGTGGCATATGGGCAGATTTTTGGCAGATTATTACAGCTTTGGCGCCCCCTGTGGATGTTTCTAAAATTACACTGCAGAAACATTCTTTCCTGCAAAGCTAAAATGGTAAAACCAGAGAGTGAGCAGTAGAAGCTGCACTGAAGCAAAATCAAGTCTGATGCAGAAGTTTTTATAAATTAATCAGACCAGCGGTGATAAATTGAGTGATTTCTGACTGGAGTTTGTTGTGGAGTTCAAATATTAACAGCAGTGAGAATTATGACTGCCGATATAACAGGTGAGAGCTCACTATTACTCTTTAAAGGCTGTGTGAGCTGACCTGCGGGTGATGCTGCGCTGTCGCCCCAGAGTGGGGTTGGGTGTCTTAGGGAGGGGGATGGGCTCCCTCAGTGCCCCCCGTAGGTGACCCCGCCTCTCCTGGATCACCTGCCGAATGCTACGAACCCACTCCTGCTTCAGCTCCAAAGACGATGCCTAAAGGTAATCAAAAATGAGTCAATAAGAAAAAATATATAAGAAACAGCAAAACATGAATCATCACAGTCCCACTCATATGAATGTTTATTTATTCGTTAATGGCGGGAGTGCACACACCTTCAGTACTGTCTTGTTGTCTGAGGTCGGTGTCCGTCCCACCCATAGTGCAAACTTACAGGGGTCCCCCTCGATATGCTCTGTTACACCAAGCTCAGACGTCTGAGACAAGAAGTAAGGAGATGTGATCAATTTTAGCACAGAACGATTCCCTCATTATCTCCATTTACACGTTCATTCTTTAAATTTAAATGGAGTGAAGCTGGACGTTATTCTGACCCTCAGCCTGCTCTTGTAGATGTATTTGGTCCGTCCAGATGAGTCTTTGATTTCCTTGCTGAAGATGAGTGACAGCTCAAACAGGAAGAGGTGTCGGTCTCGCCCCTTTCTGATCAAAGATTTTGGCTCCCACACCAGGAAGGAGTCCTGCAGGAGGAGCTCGCCTTGAACATCCAGACCATCCTCCACACCTGCAAGATACAAGATGCTGAGGAGCCTTCGAGACATTTCTGTCAAGTTGTGCCATTCAAGTTTTCAGCTAATAGCTCTTGTTAGTGCAAAAAATACTATTTTATGTCTGTCAAGTTGTGCTATCTTTTCATAGATTAAAGAAACTTGAATAAATTCTGTGTTTTTGTGACAGGCTGCTAGTAACAAAATGTCTAAGGATAAAATTTGTCTATTATGTGTAGACAACTGTTGTTCATATCTTGTGTTTGATGCCACTTGTGTACTTGAATGATTCACAGGTCAGAGTTAAGTGGCCAAAGAAAAACTTTGAAAGACTTTCAGTTGCTCAAGACCAGGTCAAAACATTTCAGAAAGGTCTGGCTGCTTGGGAGCTAAATATAAAAAAACAAGGAGAGCCTCAGTGACGGTACTGTATGACGTTTTTCATTTGATAGAGACCAGAAGAATTCATAAAATGTCCTCACTTCATGTAAAAAAATGTTACCTTCCAACATGCTAACATGCATAGCATCATTCGCTCTCTTTGGGACGCTCAGCATCACATCCAGGCCTTCCTTTATCTCGCCTTTTCCCTCCTCGCAGCAGGCCAGCAGCTCCTGCATCAACACACAATTTATCAGTTTATTCCTTGGACTGTAACGTGCTGAACTCAGTGTGAGATAACACCAAGGTGAAAAAAAATCCTTTATTATATATAAACATTTATTATAACAATATGTGAGGTGAACAGTAGTGTTTCTCCACATTTAAAATGCACTGCTAAAAAAAAAATTAAAGGAAAACTTTTTAATCAGAGTTCAGCATCGAGTATATTAACGGTCTGGGATACTTATCTCCAGCAGAGGGGGCTGTTAATCAGTTTCAGCTGCTTTGGTGTTAATGACGTTAACAACAGGTGCACCAGAGGGGCAACAATGAGACAACCCCAAACAAGATTCTTTTTTTTACAGGTGGAGATTGTAGTCCAACTCCTCCAGGACGGCACTTCCATACACACCACTGCCAGAAGGTTTGCTGCGTCTCAAAAGCATGGAGGACATTTTAGTTTCACTTTAGGAGAGCTGGACAGGTCCACAGAAGCAGGACCGGTATCTGCTACTCGGTGCAAGAAGGAACAGGATGAGCACTGCCAGAGCTACAAAATGACCTCCAGCAACCACTGGTGTGAATGTCTCTGACCAAGGAGTCAGAAACAGACTTAATGTCCTGAGGGCTCAATGTCCTCCAGTGGGCTCTTTGCTCACTGGTGCCCTGTGCTTTTCACAGATGAAAGCAGGTTCACCCTGAGCACATCTGACAGCCATGAAAGGGTCTGGAGAAGCCGTGGAGAATGCTGTGCTGCCTGGAACAGAGTATGTCCATCAGAATAAGCAGTTTGGTGTTGGATCAACGATGGTCTGGGGAGGCATATCCATGGAGGGATGAACAGACCTCTACAGGCTAGGCAACGGCACCCTGGCTGCCCTCAGGTATGCAGTGTTTGGCCTCATGCGGCAAGAGAATGCCGGCAGTTCCTGGAGGATGAAGGAATTGATAACACTGACTGGCCTCCACACTGGCCTGACCTAAATCCAACAGAATACTTCTGGGACATCATGTTTGGGTCCATCCAAAGCTGTCAGGATGCACCCCAGACTGTCCAGAGATCCCTCAGGACACAATTCATCATCTTATTAGGAGCATGCCCCAATGTTTTCAAGCATGTGGGGTCATAAAATCTACTGAGCACCATTTGGAGTTCCTGCAATGAAATTTCAGCAAAATGAACTAGCTGTCCATTTTCATCTCCATCAAACAATGTGGCTTCTTTTTGTTCCTAACACATTACACAGTATATATCAGTATAACGTGTTCCTTTAATTCTTTTGAGCACTATAAATTATTGTAGTTATGTCAGAGAATTAAGCCCACAAACATCTGTACATATACATCCTGATGGCCATTAGCAAACAATAGGGCCCTGGTGCAGGAGCTTCACTTGAAGTATTAAAAAGTTTGAAAAAGAGTTAAAACATTACCCTGAACACACAAAAGCAACATAAAAAAATGAAGTTCGGTCTAAAGGGGGTTGCGCGCTCAGCACCTTCAGCCTCCTGCTGCTGCTGACTTACAACAAAGTTTCCAAACTGACACGAAGTGCTTTTCGTTCATTATTCCAGGCACACACGCTGTGTCCTCTGGGCTCCATATAAAGTGTTCGGGATTGAAAGCCGCGCTCAGAAAAAATCCTTGGAGGCGCCGTGTTTTCCAAACAGCCAGAGGGATGAAACATTTCAGAGTCTTCCTCTAAATTTAACAGCCTTCTAAACAAAAACAGTTTGGAGCTCTGTGGGAAACACGCCGCTCTCGTGTGTTTTGAATGTGGGGTAATCGTAAAAGAAATTCATGGCGCACCTTGAGCAGCAGCTGGTATTTGGTGATCCTCTGAACAGGCTTGATGAGAGCTGAGGAGATGGAGTTTGCTAGACCATGTCTTCTCTGGACCTCCTGTACACACAATATAAGCTGTTAGAGATTATATAAAAGGTCATTAATCAAGCTGTAAACCCGTCTGCTAGAATTCGAACCACGTTTGTCAGCGACTAACAGGAATAGCAGAAGAAGACTCTTTATTTTATCGCCCCACACGTTCTTTTTTATCTTCATGGGGGAAGCAAAGAGCTTTATCGTTTATATCGCATATGATTGCATTTGTTTTTATTTCTCATACACTGGTATTACAGGAAAACTAAACCAAGCAAGCACTAGTTTATACTAAAGAACCAGTGTTTTAAAGGCCTGAAAAATGATTTCATTAAAGTCCAAATGCATACTGAGATAGTGCGTGTTTTGCCCACACTTGCAGTTTTCTTTGGGGTACATTTGGCCTTGATTGGTGGCCAGTTCAGGGTGAACCTGACCGCCTCAACTCAATCACATCTTATTTGGGACAATTGTCAGGTGTGTTGTGGCATTTGGAAGCCAGGGACCAACACTGCATTTTCCACTGCGGGAACTTTGGCAAAATTAGCCCAACATACTATCTGTGATTTACACACAGTTTCCACCAGTGAGCCTCTCCCTCCATCTACGCTAATCTATTAACATCCACCAGGTTGCAGGCGAACATTTAGGGGTAGGGCTGGGCTGTTTCAGAAACATGCTACACAAGTTTCAGAAAAAGATGTTATCTTTCAAATCAAGTCTCTTACAGGAAGTTTGGCCTTCTGTTATAAGATTTCCATATAGAGGGACAGATGTGAAACTAACTCTAAACAGGCTGAATATTAAGAGGTTAAAAACAACATTTCTTACAGTTCTTCTTCTGGGGTCTGACCCTCCATGAGGAACTGTATTGATGGACGTCGGCTGGACATCCAGACCATTTCGCTTTTCTTCCTTCTGTTGGCTCAGAGCCCAAACCTCACAGTGAAACATGGTGACTGACCAATGGAGGGCTGGATCTACCTTTGCTCTGGTGGAACTAATCTCTGACTTGGCGGATGCTTTGTTTTGTCTCTTGAGGACCAGTTATCACAAACCTGCTAGCCTCAAAGATATTTGAATGTTGGGCTCTAAAAGAGGCAACTGATCCAAGGAAGGTCTTTTTTTTTTGGACAGCAAATTGAAGGAGCTTGGTTTTGTCATGTTTATTTTATGTTTTCATGGCATTCAGTGTCAAATTCACACATTTCCAACCCAAATGTTTCCATGCTTGCTGAAGAACTTGGACTCGGCATCGACAGAATCGTCCTACATTGTGTCAACGTTTTCTTTGACATGAGTCCAGAAAACACAGAAAAGCTGTGGACTGAGCTGAGCTGCATCACTTTAATTTTTTAGTGAAATCCAAACTTGTAAGTGAGTGAATATTAGGTTTATAATTTGATGTTTGAAAAGACCTCGAAGAATGCCACGCCATGCTGCTGGATGAGTAAACTGGAGTCTGGTTTGTTCCTGCAGTACGTCACGTACATGTGGAACTTATCAGCCTGAAAACGAAATAAACACAAAGATAAATATGGAGTATTTTACTCAGTTCTGCAGTTCTTTAATATAGACGTAACCAGAAATAAAATCATACCCAGGTGACAAAGCAGTGTCCAACATCCTCAGGAAGCTGTTCATAGTTTTCCAGTTCCTTGAGGAAAATACTGCAAAACACAGAGTACTCCATTACCACCTAGAAAAGTTGTACTGCTCTGTATCTATTTGTTTGTTAACTGTTATGAAACCTGCATATATAGTTTGGAGATGTTTACAACTCATGGAACTCCTACATGTCCTGGATGTTTCCTACTTTAGTATAAGCATTGCAGTATATTCAACATATATTTTGCAGTACATTTAATAGTACCTGTTGTGGAACTCGTAGATGTCCTGGATGTTTCCAAACACGATGTCATCCTTGTTTACAAGGCCAGGCGGGACGTCCTCTGAGCCGCTCGTCATCTCCCACAGGTATGTCTGCAGCATGTAACAACATTAACAACAGGAAGTACGACGCAGTATTTTCTTTAGGACTGTGTCACAGCCAGTAATTTTAACCAGTCTGAATCTATGAATTCTGAAAATCTACCTCGATACACTCCTGCAGATCTCTGACGTAGACCCTTTCTGTCTGAAGGAGCTCAGCCATGATGTATCTGAGGGGACACGCAGATGTTAGCGCAGTACTGCAGTAGTACTGCTATCAGGAGTATGTGCATGGATGTTAACGGTACTCACTCTTTCTTGCGAGCAGAGCGTCTCTTCTCGTCGCTGACCTGGTGGCTCGGGTCGGACAGGTTGACCTCGGGGTCCGAGTCAGACAGACTGTTGGGGATCAGCTCCAGCTCTAAGTCCTTATTGTCCTGAGAGGGACACCATACAATGTAAACTCTGGATTTACATCCTTTTGAAGTTTTAATGATTACACGAGTATAGCAGCAGATTTTGGCTTCTAATTTCACACATTTGTAGCTTAGATGTTGCTAATAATTAAAAACTTTATATGCAAAGGTTCACACATCAGTAGTGGATTCTTAGCTCCTCCACCACAATCAGTTCCTTTACCTGCGAACAGCCTCCCAACGCCGTTTCCAGCAGGTGGCGGTACTGCCCCATCCTGACGGTGAAGTCGCGATAGCGCTTGTCAACCGTGGAAACGCAGCGGCGGAGCTCCGTGCGGTGGGCGTGGCCTTTGGCCAGCATGCTCTCAGCCAGCTGGATCAGCAGGTGAACCTTTTCCTGCGTATGCTGACAGAAATGAAGTCACATTTTAGTTAAATTCAACCTCACAACAAAAGGTGGGCTGCCAGTTCATTTTCATGCTCATTACATTACTTTTCCTGATTTTAATCATATTCAGGACACAAAAGTGGAACATGGGAAATTCTAATATCCATAAACTCCAACTGATTTTCTGCATTTCTTGAGTCGTTCTGCGTCTCTCAGTGGTCTCTTTGTAGCTGTTCAGCATCTCTCTGATCACACTGTGCCTCTCAGTGGTTGTTTGCTTCTCATAGTGGCCATTTGTGGTTCTTTGAGGGATTTTTTTTTTTTACACCTCTTTCATCATTTCATGTCTCTTGGTTGGTGTTTTTACATTATGGTGTCATTTTTCATCCCTCACTGGTTGTTTTGTGTATTTTCTGTCCAAAAAAGGCAACATTGAAGGGCCAAAACCTCACCTATTAAGACTTAAAGTGTGCATTATAAGGGCATATGGCTTCTACAGCTGACAGGTGGACTGGTACACAGACGGTTTTATTTTTTTTTGCTGTTTGATGGTTTGCTTTTGCAAGTTTCAAGTAGCCAAATATTAACAGCCTCTTCAAACAGATGCTCTGGCCAAAGGGTCAACGGCCCCTCAGCGTGAGCTTCATAAGGCTGTTGAGTAATCTAAACATGAGCCCAGGCTACATTAACTAATTAATTATGTTACTGGGAAATGCTGCTTTATACAGCTAGAATATGGAGATAAAAATATGATATAAATGTCAATAAATCTCTTCCTGTAGGCTTAAATAACTTAAGTTTTCAGTTTTTGATACTGATGGCTTTAATGTCTCATAGATCATAAATTCTCATGAACTCCACAGAAACGGGGGAAAAAACACCTTTGCTGAAATGCAGAACTCTCTGTGTTGGTTCAGCAGTTCTTGCGTCTCAGCCACTGTTGCCCCAGGTGATGTGTGGGTGGCCAGGTAGTGGTCCCCTGACTGTTGTAACCAATCCAGAGCCTGCAGTGAAAGAACACATTAGACAGACGTCCTGCCCCAACTCAAATCCAGCATTTAGCAAAATATGATGTGAGCACTCAGAGAGTTTCTAAGACTTTACAGGTTGCAAAATTGACCATTTAGAAAATAATGCCCTTTCTTGACAAGTGATACTGTTGTGTAAGAGTGAAAAAGGAAGCAGCTTTTGCATGTTTGAGAATCAAGAGACATCAGATATTTTACACTTTTACTCTTTTCACCAACTATTGCGCCAACTATCATGACTGTATATATTATGTTAATTATTCAATGAATAAAACTTAAAGAGAATAAATATCAGCATTAATATTTCAGCCCACAGCACCTACCTGCTGGGCGTGGCTCTGGAAGAGCAGATACTGCTGGCATTGATCCAGTCTACGTTTCTTTAAAGTCCAGAAATGAAGAACTCTGTTTTCTCTCTGGAGCAGCTCACTGAGGATACCTGAGCACACAGATACATTTGGGTAAGTTAAATTACTACTATAAAGTCGATAAACTTAAAAACCAATTAAGCATGGCGTTCCTCAGGGAGCCATCCCTGCTTCACTGTACTTCTTTATTTACACTAATAAATGCTTGTACATTTGTATAACAGAATAAGTGTTTGTTCACCTTTGACCTGTTGCTCTGGCACCCTGGAGTGCCCGGTGACCTCTGTAACCCCAGTTACCCCAGAGACGGTGACGCTGTGACCAGAGATGGTAGCCATGGTGACGCTGTTGCGGTGAATGTACTTGAGGAACACTTCGGCGTTCCGTCTGGCCAGAGTGCAGGCCTGTTAACACAGATGCACAACACCAGAGACGTTATCACAGGAAGACATGGCACTCAAATACCCCCAAACAGAAATCTATAATCTATTATTACCTGTTCTCAAAGAGCCAACTGTATGCCAGCAGAGGTTCATGATAGTTTGAGCAGTGTGGTGGCAGATTATCTGATCACAGTGGTAGGCTTGGCTTACTGCTTCGAAAGTCAGTTTAAGCAGTTGACCAGTTTTAACTTGTGATTCTCTTCACATTTGTTTAAATAGACACTTACAAATAACTGCCTCAAAGTGTTACAGAGATGATTGCCGAGTGGCAAGACTTGTTGAGAAAAGGACTCTTAGAGCATCCAACTTTCAGACATGCTCTCAAATAGACAAGTCGGGACTGTTCAATTTGAACATTTGGGAATGCTCAAACCTGATACAATCAGTGAAAAAATATTGAAATTACTTAAAATATTTAAATTTATTAAACTGTATTCAATATATTTATTAATAAGACATGTTACTAAAGCCTACCCATGACTGATTCTAAGATAGTTTGTTGGATTCATTCTCAGTAAAACATTTGGGATGTTCAGCTTCTATTTTAGAGTTTGTGGTGGTTTTCATGCACTCCTCACCTTTAGGAATGCCTCCTTCTGCTCCATGTGTTTGCTGATGAGCGGCAGCAGCTGCTCGGGCTGTCTTTCTCCTCCTGCGCACCAGTCCTCCTCCCTGCGGTACTCCTGCTCCAGACTCTCCAGTACACCACACACCTGGAAACAGGCAGGTACACACATAAAGAAACAAACTTTCAGTGCTGTTATCTAAGACCACCTGGAATTTCAGAGGATTAATTAATTGTCTAACCAGGAGCAAAAAAAAAGACCAAAGATTTTCATTGTAAGACAGCTGATAAGCGCAGGTAGGAAGAGCATTTCAAGCAATTTGCGATATTCACTGGGAACTCTTTGACTGTTCTTCAAAGAATGCCCTCCACCCCAAACCACTCTCAAATGTATAGATTTGTGTATAGTTTTGGCAGAGTTGTGGTACACTATCTTTACATACATACATTCTATCAAACACCAGTAAAAACAAGAGAAAAACACATTTTAAGACAAAAAAAACAGTCATAAACTATTTGTTTTTGGGTAATTCCACAACCAATGCCCCCTGTGGGCACTGTCAGTTTTGCAACCAAAAGGGTTAAAATAAAATTTCCTTATACATCTTTAATAAAACGTCATGTTAACAGCAACAAAATAAGCTGTTACTCTTTCTTTAATGAACTTTCAGATCACTGAGGTTTAAAATATTTCCAGGACCTAAAGATTAAGTTTTATTCACCATGTAAAACTAATGTGTTTTGCAATTACAGTCATGGCCAAAAGTTTTGAGAATGACACAAATATTATATTTTCACATGATCTGCTGCCCTCTGGTTTTCATGTGTGTATGTCAGATGTTTTCATCACATACAGAAATACAATTGCAATCATATTATGAGTAACAAAAGCTTTTATTGACAGTTAGAATGAGTTAATGCAGCAAGTCAATATTTGCAGTGTTGACCCCTGTTCTTCAGGACCTCTGCAATTCTCCCTGGCATGCTCTCAATCAACTTCTGGACCAAATCCTGACTGATAGCAGTCCATTCTTGCACAATCA
>VUQJ01031134.1:0-12612 GCA_015108635.1 Andinoacara biseriatus
AAAACCGAGGGGGAAAAAAAAAAAAAAAAAAAAAAAAAAAAAAAAAAAAAAAAAAAAAAAAAAATAAATAAAAAAAAAAAAAAAAAAAAAAAAAAAAAAAAAAAAAAAAAAAAAAGAAAAAAAAAAAAAAAAAAAGGTCTTCGGTGTCCTCCAGAGGCACTTCTTCATTTTCCACCTTGAGAAAACTCTTAAGGCTGGGCTTTATATGGAGACGTAATGGTGTAACAGCAGTTCAGTCCAGTATAATGTACAAACTTCTGTACAGTGTTTTTAATCGCTCATCTGTCAAATCCAAAATTTTTTGTATTTATTGCACCACATTTTATACCAATTTCTTTTTCAAACACCAGTGCAGTAATTTGTCTCCCTCTTTACCAAGGAAATGGGCTTAAGAAAAAATACGGGGAGTTTTATGTAATATGCCTGTATCTTATTTTTTCCTTTTTTAAAACATTTGGTGTAATGATTCCACATTCGGTAACAGCCGCTGCTCATCGGCCTGTGTCGTGACTCACTGTAACTGGTGTTTAAAAGCAGTGTGAAGCACTTCAGTATTGGAATGTAAAGTTTCCGTTTCAGAGCAGTTTTTGCAGCCTGGACTCACGTGGTCATCATTGAAGGAAGCTTTTCCTTGATCGCGCCTTGCTTTTTATTCTTCCTCAGTTATGCTACTGTTTGTTCTTGTGTTTTCTGCCCTTAAAAGGTGTATTTTCTTTAAAAAAAAAAAAAACAAAACAAAAAAAAACAAATGAGCCACAGGGTAAAACGGTGCCAATGTTTCCAATCAATTTAGGTCATTTAGGGTCTCTTTAAATACTCAGTTGCCTGTTTATTAGATAAAACTTTCAAATAAAACCTTCATGAAGGTTTTAATGCTTAGTTTCCAAAGGTCTGCTTCTTTTATTTTTACCACAGATATTGATGAGGATAGAATAAATTAAGCCTTTTCAGACATTGGATACGACACATGCAGGGTTTCAGGGTGCTTTTTACTTAATTTTTTTTATTTTTTTAATGTTTACCGGAGTTTTGTCAAGACTGACTCAAGTGTAACCACACTGTTACAGGTGTCGTCCTCCCTGACAGCATCGCTAAGCATGAGCGCCGTCTTTTGATTAGTAAAAATGCATCACAGAGGAATGTTTTTAGTCTAATAAAAAGGTAAAATGGTAAAATGCTGAGGTAAAATGGCATTATGTTCATAATATTATTTAAGGCATTAAATATCAGCTGGGATTGGCTCCAGCCTCCTGTGACCCTAGGGCGCCTCATAGTTTTCTTCTCCAGCCTGTAAAACAGTCGACACCTCTTAAAAACAAAGGCTGAACTTTATAAGCATCGTTAAGATTTAATTCCAGTCCTGCTGTATTAGCTGCAGACCTGTGGGGTTGTCATTAGTTTTACCTGATAAACTGGCAGCTGATTGTAAATCATGTGTGAAAAGAAGGAAAACCACTGAATGCAGAAAAGTAAGATTAGATGTCTTTTAATTGCCTAAAAATAGGTCCTAAAAATACTCTCCGTTCATAGACAAATTATGTTAATGCAAATCTTCCCTGAAAAGTCCAGTTTCTGTGAACTGGAAGCTTTAAATTTCCACAGTGTGAAGCCCAACATGAACTCTGGATTGCGTTCATTCTTACATGTGGCACACAACACGAGACTAGAAATACTTCAGTTTGAGGTAGGAGCCCATTGGCTCACTGTGAAGTTACAGGATAATCACCTGACTTTTCGATGTCTGACCGCAGTGTGTTGAACATTTTCGCTGTCACCTTCAGGGCTGCAGAGCATGTGTGAAAATGGGGCATTAAAGTCAGATTTTAATTTGACCACAGGGAAATGTTCTCCCTTTAAAAACGACCTTTTAGGTCCCCATACGTGTTCAGATGAAGGGGATTTTAATGGGTTCATGGGCGTTCGTAAATGTGTAGAAAAGAACTTTAACTTTGCGCCTGAACTTTTTGCCATGTTTGAGTTCAAATTCTCACTTTTCTGTATTCAGCAGCAGCTTTTATTTCTGTTTCCATCCTTTCGGGAAACCTTTTCCAGTTAGGCAGGATTCCTGAAAATAAAAATTAAATCGGGGTATTTATATTTTTATTGCATTTCAGCACTCCTCCCAGTTTCCTTTTACTGATTGTACTCATTGATGATCAGGTAGGTGCAGCATTAAAGCACCTATTTGTACGCTCCAAAAGGTCTGTGTGTCTACACTTGAATTTTCTTTTTGTTGTTGCTTTTTTTTTTTTTTCTTTTTGTTTTTTTTTTTTTTTTTACAAAGGTCTCATATGTGTGTGACGGCAGGCATCCCTGACTCGTGTTTGCTGCTTAAAAAAAAAAAACAAAAAAAAGGTCTGATCATAAAACTGGTCTTAAAGCTTCTGTTTTCTGTTGTTTAGCTGAACTGCATGCTTCCAACATCAGACAATGACTTATTGCCAATGTTTTTCTTTTCTTCTTTTGATGTATTGCACAGAGATTCTGCAAAACCGAACGGCCTTTATTTTTCTTTGCACCTCCAGATCGCATGATCTCATTTCTTTGTGCCACTTTGTCCCCTCCCGCCTGACGCAGCAGCAGTATTATTTAAGTGTCCCCGTGTTCAACTTTTCAGTTACTTCAGAAACTGTCTGGTGTGTATGTTCTGTTTGAAGAGACAGCATGTTTGCTCTCATTTAAGTGGCCCTTAAATATGCCTGAGGAGGATTTTTTTTTTTCCACTTAAATTCACGACGGACCACCCCCACCCTCCCCGTTTTCTGTGTCAAAGGGCATGTTTCAGTTCACTGTGATGTCTTTTGTGTTTTGTGCAATGTTGCCGACTGTCTTTTTTTAAAAATGTTTTGTTTAGTTTTTTTTAATTAACATGCTGTCAGATAGTGTTGGAATAAATAATTAAATCACCTTCATAAGCACTCATCTCTTTTTACTTGTAGTAAAATTGCTTACAGTAACTCTAACTGGGGTCATATCTATCTCTCTTGGTGTTGCTTCAATTAAAAAGTGGATGAACACAAAATACCATGTTAATTACTGTTCAACCTGTGTTACTGCATACTACATATTGTTGAAGAACTTGTATATAGTTTGCATTGAACTTGCATAGGATCTTGTTACTGTGGCGTGCTCTTTTTGCCTGTACAATTCTGCTTCTAAATGTGTGTGACTGTTGAGATGACACTCTTTTTGTACATGACTGTCTTTTTATTTGAGGATATTGATTCTGTCCTTTTTCATTTGAAAGTTGAGTTTGAAGAGTTCAGACATGCCTGAAGTTTGACTTTAATAAAGCTGTACTCTGTCTCAGTGAAACACTTCCACTGTGTGTGGCCTTTTTTTTTAATTGCAGAGAACCAGAGTGACGTCCTTCTAGGGACAAATTCAATGGTTTCTCAAATCATTGAATTTTCACTCACACTTATTTACAATTTCAATCATTTCACTCAGGTTGAGGTCTGGAGTTTTTTTTTTTTATTGTTATTTTTTCAGCCGTTTTGTTGTAGATCTGCTGCTGTGCTTGAGATCATTATCCTATGACCCAATTATAACCGAGGTTTAGCTGTCAGACAGATGGACTTGCATTAACTCCAAGGTGCACAGGTCCTGTGGCGGCAAAATCAGCCCATATCATCACCCCTTCACCACCGTGCTTGACAGTTGGTGTGAGGTGTTTGGTTTCCTCCAAACATCCCAATTCTGGTCTCGTCTGTCTAAACGATATCATTACATGAGTCTTGTAACTTTCTCCTGGTAACACTTAGCAACAAACAAGGCAAAGTTGTTCTTTTTTTTTTTTTCTTTCTTCCTAAGTGTACCATCATAAATGTTACCATTAACCCATAAAAGCCTACACCCATTTCTCCAAAACATTTTTAAAATGTTTATTTATTCGATAAATTTTCCACAGCATGTGAAACTGTGACACCCAGACACAGTCTGAGCTTGGGATGAATTTGTGGGACATCCACTCCTGGAAAGACTGGCGGCTGTCTTGAATGTTTTCTCGTGTGAATAATCTTTCTCACTGTAGGACGAAGGACTTACAGCCATAATAGCTTTATAGCTTTCTCAGATTGAAGAGCAGCGTTTGCTTCTCTGAGATCTTTGCTGATCTCTTTCCTGTGTTAAAACACACCTGAATGCTCCAGAGCCACAAACTGTCAAAAGGTCTGCTTTTATAGCGGTGCTCACACTTTCTGATGATAAGTTAATCATGTGCATTTGATTCCTATGAAGTTTTTTTTTTTTAAGTAAATAATGACGGTATGTGTTGTTGTTCATCTGAGGTTGTAAATACCTAATTTTAATATCTATTAAAGATTTTGAATTAAAAAATATTACCTGACGGGTAAATCCTTAGAATTAAAATAGGTTTACTTTTATTATTTGTTCAAGGCAGGGGCCGAGTTAAGAACTTTACTATTTATTATAATAGATTACAGCAGAAACACTTTGTGAAGACGGTTGACTCTCAGTCATGTAGAGATAAAAAGTCTCAATAAACATGTGAACCAAACCCTCATCAGGCTGATTTTAATGGCAAGTTTTTACCAAAAGTTCAAAGAGTAAGACTACTGACTTTAAAAAAAAAAAGTGTTTTATTTGCCTAAATTAACCTGCTTCTGTTAGTGGTCATACAACAAGGAGCAGAGTGAAATTAGGTTTCTTCTAGCTCAATGTGCAATAAAGAGATAAAACACAGAAAAACACAGAAAAACACAAAACACGTAAATACCCAACTCACATGAAAAATATACAAATATGTGAATATATATAAAACTAAGTATTGCACCTGAAAGTTGGGCAGAAACCTTGAATGGATGAGCATTTTTTTAAAGCAACTAAAAAACATTAAGAAAATAAATCATGCAAACATCTTCTCCAACCTCTAGGCGTCCATCTGTAACGTGACGTGGCTTCTTGCATCCACGTGTCAATTCAGAAAACTTGATCTACAACCATTTCCGGTTTGCAAAGGCTTTTTTTTTTCTTTTAAACGAACATGGAAACCATGTCAAGTTATTTTTTGATTTAAATCATGGTGGAGCATTTAAACCACGAGTAAATGACAAAAAAGTACATTAACAATATATTTTAAAATTATATTATTTGCAAATCAAATCACTGCATTTTTTTGTATTTACGTTTTAAACAATAATGCGTCACAGTAATTAAAATCCTTAAATGTCAGAACGTTTTTATTACACTGAAGCATCACGACATGCAATAAAAACAAGAGAAGTCACATCAATCAGTACAAATTAATTATTTTAAATTCTGTTAATTGGATTTGTTCACGAGGACTTAAATATTTAAATTCCTGCAATAAATGTAAGTGAATTTGATTTTCTCATTATGGACAAATATAATTTTGCTGGCCACCTTATTTTTTTTTTTTTATCTAATTTTTGAGTGACTAAGACAGTGAAGTCAGCTGCCCCCCATTGACCTATATAGGACTGCAAGTCTTTATGGTAACCACAGATTTTGCGATCTGGTGGCCTTCAGATAAAATGCACACTTCATTTTTCCAACCAGGAAGCTATGTCCTTTTTTTCTAATGTTTGACCATTTAATAAACATTTAAGCTTAATTTAAACCCTAAAATTAAGTAATAAAAATACAAAATTAACTGTGAAATTAAAATATATGATTTATTTTAACGTTTGACGCTCCAAGTTTCTACACTTTTATTTTGAAAGCCAACACCAGATGTGCGTGCTGTGTTCTTTAACTTCACGTGGCGCTCCGCCACATCCTCCTCCTCCGTGACATCCCTGTTTCTCTCAAGTCCCAAAATGCGCTTCCACCTTCGGCAGAAACAGAGGAGTTTGAGGCCTGTTTGATGCTAACGGAACATGACAGTATGATGATAAAGAGATAAAATTAAAAAAACAAGCTTCCAGTTTAAGGTTAGTAACAGAATTTCTGCTTCTCTACTTGGCAACGCGGAAATCGGCCAGATGTCCATGGTGACAGATGTTGCTAGCTAGCTTAGCTTAGTCTGCTAACGTGTACTTTGCACAGAACACTTAAATAAAGATCGTTTTTCTCTTATTTTTTTTTTTGTTTGTTCCTCGGGACTTAGTGTAATTTAAAGCGATCATATTTTATCCAGTCAAATGGCAGCTCTTGAATATGTAGATTACCTGGAAGCGGAGGACACAGGTACAGCATGTTGGCCTTCATCCCAGGTTTTAGACGGAAGTCGGTGTAAATACTGATGGATACTTCACTTTATCTTTACCCGTGTTTACCTGTGAGGACACACAATGTGTAAAGAAGAGCATTTACCTATTTAAAAAAAAGAAAAAAAAGCTCACATGATGCTGCGTTTGACAGCGTTTTGACTGTGATTTGAAATTAATTTGTGCACTCATGTGTTTAAGATTGGTTCTTCCTTCTGTCTTTACATACATACAGTTCATTTTTATGGAACCGCTTATATATATATATATATATAAGAGAGAGAGAGAGAGAGGCAAGTGGTTATCTTTAGCAATCAAATAATAAGATAAAAGATTATTACTAGGGCTTAATGGGCTCCATATAATAACTGTTGACTGTAGTCCAGTGTTTATATTTGCTGTTTCTGTGTATCTAAATTTTATAATGTATAAATAATACAAGTGTAGCATTTTTGAACCTCACTGACAGCCTGTCTAGGTTTGGGCTTTGTTTTAGCCACATGGTGAATATTTTCAGAAACTCAGAGATGTTACCTTTCACAATAAGTTTCATGCTTTGATTTTGGTAAATAGGGCTGTCTGTTAACCTAACTTGAACAGACAGGAGGCAGATGAAGATGCTAAGATTTTTATTGGGAGTGACCAGGATGGACAAGATTATAAATGAGTACATCAGAGTGTATATATTGGACAATACGCTGCAGAGGAAGACCATAGAGGAGGTTTGTTTATTTAGTGAAGGAGAACATGCAGAGGGTTGGTGTGATATAGGAGGATGCTAGAGATAGGGTGAGATTGAGGCAGATGATTGGCTGTGGCGACCCCTGAAGGGAGCAGCCAAAAGAAGAAGTTGTTAACCTAACTCTAACCCTGACCAAAGATGAATCAGTGCAAAAAGAATCAGAATTAGGAGCTTAATTAAGCAACTTCAGGTTTAATCATGGGTTTTCAGTGTTATGAAGGTGGTTTGCTTCTCACCAGGGTGCATTTTACTCTTGATAGGAGATGAATCAATTTGACACCACCACCTACTAACCTATCAATTCTTGGCACCACGGTGCACTAGTAGTAAAAGATTCTGAAGTTTATGTCTGTCTGACACATCACTGTAACCTGCTAACCATTTACCAAAAGTGCAATAATCTTCTCATCATTTAGGGTTAAATTTTTTTTCCAACACCTAAATTAATGGTACATTATACTAAAACCCAGGTCCTCCATTGTCTTTAGTCCCAGTTAAGTTAAAAGATGGTGGAGTGACAATGTTTGCTGTTGACTGACATCCACTCCAAAAAACAAAATGAAGAGGAGGCTGCTGCGTGGTTTCCTGTCGGAAATTTCCATCCGGCTGGCTCTGTTGGTTGTGTTCCTGTAAGTTATCTCCACGGCAGACATGCGATCTGAAATGCAAGTGTTTTGTTTTATTGTGGGAAAGAAAACACCAACTTGATACTGTTTGTGCTACGCTCAGTGTGACGGAGCAGCTTCCTCCTTTCTATCGTGAGATTCAAGCAGAGGAGATGTGGCTGTATAAATTCCACCGTGTGGAAAGGGATCATGTACCCACCTCTCTTATGTTTGTGAGTATATATATATGTTTATTAAAGTAAAAGAACTAAAGTCCATCAGGTCACTTTTTAAGTCCAGTTTAGCTTCCCCCTCTTTACACTCTTCACCAGCTCTGTTTGTAGGATCATTCTGATGTTTCTTTTTACGATCTTAACTCCCTTAAGTTCACATTTCTGAGATAAAAATATTCAAGACAAATCATAACTCTAAACCTTATACAGAACCACTTTTATTAGCTTTAGAAATCAAACCACGACTCAAGAGTTTGACTGCATACAGCCACATTAATATTGTTTTTTCTTTCTTCAGATGAGCATTTCAGTATGGAGTGTCAAGAGTGGCAAAATGAAATAAATGAATACAGCATTAAATAATTAAATGTGTCATTGATTAATTACAATTGGAAATATATATTTTTAAAAGATGTGTAATAAAATGTAAGTGTAATAAAATGTATAATTAATTAAAATATCAATTTGAATTATTCAAAACATATTTAATTATTTCACTATTTAATTAATTATTTTGAGGTTCCTCTGCCTTAGTGCATCCTGAAAAAAATAATTAATTGAATGATTTATTTATTTCATTTTGACATTTTTGGCACTCCATATTTCAGTGCTGTTCAGGTTTATTCTCCATCCATAAAGAAATGCAGGAAATGTGTATAATAGTGTATCGCTATCTTGGAATACTGACCATGTAGAATTTAAGTGCTCTTAAAGCCGACAGAGGATTTTTCCTGTGTAGAAGTTTTGTTTTTTTTGTTTTTTTTGTCAACATTGTAATTAAATTGTGTTTTTAAGGCTTTTCCCCATAAAGATGACATTTGGTTGCTTCCCCTGTACCCTTAATGATGATTTTTTTTTTTCACCTCAGTATTAGCAGTAAACACATGGCTTGACGACCATTAGAATAGGCTCCAGGTTTTTCCAAGGGTAGCACTAGGAAGTGTTATAGGTTGAGATCACCGTCACAAACTTCTTATGTATACCCGGTCATTTTATTCTGGAAGCAGGTTTGAAAAATTATAGAAACTGCTCAGAAAACAGACACAAAGGTTACTCCAAGTAGGCATCTATGGGGGAAAGAGTCTTTGCTTTGACTGCCAGGTGTTTTCCTGTTGGTAGACCTGTAAATCGAAGCGGCCATGCTCCTAACTTTAAATCCTGCTAGTAACCAGGTTGATGAGACTGTAAATGTGTTTTTTAATGCTTTAAATTAGGATTTTTTTATGTTTGAGTCTGTGGCAACTGACTCTTTTTTTTGGTCTGTTACAGGTTGTGGCGATTTGCACCCCACTGATTGTAATCCTGATTTTCACCTTCATGAATAAGTTGGAGCGTGGCGATCTGAAGGAAGCCTCACTGGGTAAGAGACTCATGCAGAAGAGCTTTTTGGTTTGTCCCGTTTAAATATGTTGGGTGGCTATTTGTCTTTTTCATGATTCAGTGTTGTTTCCCCCTGTCATCCAGCTGTGACTCTGACTCTGGTGCTGAACGGGGTTTTCACCAATGTCATCAAACTCGTTGTTGGCAGGTAAGTAGGTTACATCATACAGCAGATTCTGCTTTAGCCAGAAGCTCCACATTTTACTTCCATATTCATTGTGTGTCCTTCTTCAGGCCACGACCAGACTTCTTCTACCGCTGTTTCCCAGACGGTCAGATGAACCTGGAGCTGCGATGCAGTGGCGACCCAGATGTCATCATGGAAGGCAGAAAGAGCTTTCCCAGCGGGCATTCTTCCTGTAAGAGGCTGTTATGGTCAATTATGGCTGCACAGGTTGTATATTTTCATAAGCAGACAATAAGAAAAGAAAATAAAGGCAAAAAGTGATGCAGGAGGTCATACATCTCAATGTATATGTATCCAAGTATATAATCGCCATGAACATAATATATTTATATTATTGCAGTATAATCAAATGTGACCCTTGGACAGATTGAGAGTCAGTCCTGAACTCTTCTCTCTACCATTTGTTTTAATAAAAGTAATTGGCAGAGCAAGGCAGACACATTGACCACATAATCCAATATGGTGGAGATTCAACGCAGTACTATAACTTAATCTCTGATCTCTTTTGCATAAAACTTCCTCTTTCCTTTTGCTTCTTTCTTCTTGGTCACAGTCGCCTTCGCAGGTTTGGGCTTCACAGCGTTGTACATCGCAGGAAAGCTGCGCTGCTTCACTGCAGCAGGCCAAGGCAGAGCGTGGCGGCTGTGTGCCTTCCTCACCCCTTTACTCGTTGCGGCTGTGATCGCCCTCTCCAGAACCTGCGACTACAAGCACCACTGGCAAGGTCAGCGTCAAAGCAATAGCAGCGCATTGATGTTAAATGGACTTAGTCTGACATCTGCAAAGTCTGAGACCTGCAAAATAAGCAGTTGGCTTATTTAGTTGACAAACTGTTGGTACTCGTGTAAAGACAAATCACAAATTAATACACAATAAAAATGAATTATTAGCACTAGTATAATGCACTCAGATTTGTCCAAATTGTGTGAACATTTCCCTGTTTAGTCCCCAGACTTTAAAGGGGACCTATTATTCTTTTCCTTATTCTCTTACATAACAGTGCTGTGAAAGTGAAAAAACCTGCCCATTTACTATTTATGACTAGACACATCCGGCCCTGATTGCTGCCAGACCTGTTAGATCAGGAAGTAGAAGTAGAACCTGTTTCACAAAGTGAAGCAGAATAAAAGATCTCAAAAAGTAACACATCATGCCACGATCTGAAGAAACTTGAAGTCATTAACATCTATCAGTCTGGAAAGTGTTACAAAGCCATTTCTAAGGTCATTCTTAGAGATGTGATGGATGCTCATGGCCACAGTTTCAAATAATGAGACTAGCATACGTATATGTAAGTCAGTAGTTCAGTATCAGACTGCTCTGAAAACTCAATGTCATTTTTTTTCCTAATCTTGGACCTGTATGATGTCAGGGAGAGGGGATATTCCTGAGGGGCGTAGACAGCTTGTTTCAGACAGAGGATGAACTGTGGGGCCTTCACCAGTGTCCAGCAAATGTAAATAAGGGTTTAATTCAGTGAAAGTCATCCTCTCTTCTTCTTGCAGATGTGCTGGTGGGGTCTCTGTTGGGTCTTGCCTTTGCTTGGCTGTGCTACAGACAGCACTACCCTCCACTTCAGGACCCAGACTGCCACAGACCTCTGCATCACAGACAGACTGTTCCCGCCGCACAGGAGCGCAAGCTGGCCAACTCCACCTACATCCTTCCCATGTAGAAAAGCCGTAACTGCTTTTTGCTCCTTACTGGTGTCATTTAAACTGAGCTGCACGGTAATCCATGTAATACTGGTTTTCACATCTTTTGGGCTGGGCAGCATATCAATATTTTTGTTCATCGTCAATCATTGTAAATGCATTCTTGGGATTTTCTTTTTGTGGGGTGACGTGATGCACAGTTTGTTTTCTGAACTGAAATTACATTAATTACAAGTCAAATTTCTCCTGGAACACTTGAGAGCTGCACAAGCACATCAACAGGTGTGTTTCTGATCCTGTCGTTACCCAGCAAACATTTTGTTTTTGTTGTTGTTTTCTTCTGAGTCTTCACATTAAGATTAACATTTTTTTGTTTTATTCTCATCAATAACAAGATAGTAGAAAATAATTCTTGAAAACAAGCTTTTTCTTAGGAGAAAAATGTAACAATCACATCCAGGTAAAGTTGGTAAAACTCGTATATCTTTACAACCATGACTAGATGTGTAAAGACCGCCTGCTCACAGTTAGTTAGCGTCAAAATGTTTGCTGGGTACAAGCAGGATGTCTGATTATCCATGAATCTGTTGTTCACGTGGCCCAGCTCTGCACACTCTGCGTATTGTGCCTATTGATCATGTACATTACTCGCAGCAGCTGAGCAGGTTAACTACACAACCACTGCACTAATAGTCCACCGCTCTTCAGTCTCCAGCTCAGCTGCTGTGAAACAAGTTTCTCATCTGAGAGTCACTTTGTGATTGTTTTGTAAACTGTCAGCTTTTTAAAGAAGCAGGGGTGAAGTTTAAAGGGAAGCTAATAGCAGCCTGAGGCGTTTCGATCTCTGTGGTTTTGGAGCTGGCTTGGGCCTGAACAAACATTGGGAGCAAACATTAGCCGCCAGTTAGAAGTCAAAGTCCTTGACTGTGTATCCTGTCTGTTCTAGGGTCAAAATAGCACAAACACGCCTTGTAAAATCTCAGAGAAGCATGTTATGGCAGGTGTCTCCTCAAAGGTCGCATGATGGCACAGACAGCAAGATGCGATTAAACGATCCGGCAGATCACCAGGCCATGTCTCTGTCGGCTGCTCCTGTATGAAAGGGGTGGGTTTCTATGAGTAAAACTTTTGTCTGTCCTGCATCTATCACGATGCCTTATATAGCATATCACAACATTAACAACACAACACTTTTGTGATAGAACTTTTTCTCAGTAATGAATATGATAAAGACACAGGATTGTCTTTGTTATAGCTGCAAATTAAGAATGTGAAATTCACTTCCTCCTGCCGTAAAGTGCAGTGGCTGCAGCAGTAATGCAGCAGTACGTACTCCATGCCTGTCATGATGTTGACAGATCCCGTGATTAGATCATAGCTAACAAGGAGTTAAGTCTTTGGCTTTCCCACCTTCTCTGTGGCACTTGAGCAACATTCATTCCTACTAAAGATGTAAAACTTATATATATTAAAAAAAAGAGTCATCAATTTATAGATAAAATATTCTTAAACTGCTGAGCACTGTTTGAACAAAAGTGCAATTGACAGGGACTATTTTCATCTGCGAATGAATACACATATAACATTCCAGTAGTTTTTGGACAACAGTGAGATTTTGT
>VUQJ01031134.1:12918-35160 GCA_015108635.1 Andinoacara biseriatus
TACGCTCCTCACGGTATTTCCAGTGCCTGCTTTGCTTTAAATGATCATCTCACCTGTGCTGTGACTGGACAGCTCATCTAATCATGTTATTCTATGTTACTATGACTGTAAAATGAGATCATTGAGTCTTCTCAGGCTTGCTGTAGGTGGGGTTTCTGTAACTGCTCCTTTAAGTTTGAGTGTTCACCAGAGGTGGAGTTGGATTTTGGAGACCTTTGTGATGAGCCTAACGTTTCTATTTTAACCTCTCCAGGCAATGGTGCTACCCTCCCAGTGCTCCTGCTGGTCAGGTTTTTTTTTTGTTTTTTTTTCCAAGCATGTAAACTCATTGACTGTAATCTCAGATATTTAATACTAAAGTTTGTGGTTCAGGCATATTTTGAGTTTTTATTTATTTAACATTTTTTTCTGTTTGTGTGTGGAACCAGCCAAAGTTCTGCAGGGTTTACACGAGCGTAAAAGCAGCTGGATAAAGAAAACAGATGAATTTGTGCCTTTGTTTACTACGTTAATCTCACTTCATGAATGAAGTAGATGCCGCATGTTACGGTGTATGCTCTCTGTCATGTTACCTTTTTTCTGAATTTACTTTTTGTTTTTGTTTTGTTTCCGGTGTATTTACTTGTAAAGAAACTCCACAGTGTTTAAACGTGGCATGCTGCATTTCTTTACCTCAGACAGAAACGTGTAATTTCTTTTTATCAGTGGGTTAATTGTTGGTGGAGTCAAAAGTGAAGACACGTGCGTGGATAATGTCAAATCTTTACAAATGTGGGATGAAAGGAGGCAAAAAAACTTTGTGAACTTGAAGACAAATATTTGAATTTCTTTGACAGATATTTTGGAATTGGTGTATAAGTATGTTTACTTTTGGGGAATGCAATAGTTTACTTGAATTTTTAATATTTGTAACTTTAAATGTGGTTATGATGAAAATGGGGGGACTGACTTTGAACATACAGACTACCCTAAAGTCAGATTTACACATTTTTCCTTCAGCCTGTAGTCCTGTCTGTCTTCTCTTAAATAAAATGGAGCTAAATATTGATATGAAAAAACAAATCAGAGTTTTCAAATGTATTTTTGGGTGTTCTAAGCAACAGAAGTGCCACAAAGTTCTATTAAACTCCAAAGGTCGACATTTTTTACAGCTGATTTGTCCAAATCTGAACGACTCATAGCAGAATTATCCCCGATGGATAAACAACAAAACAGGCAATAAGAAAAATCTGTAAACTCGATTTTTTTTTTTTTGTGGGGGTTAATCTTCCCTTTTAGGTAAAAAAAAAAGAAAAGCTAAGTAGGCTGCTGCATTTTCATAAAATCCTGCATGTTTCACACATATTTTCCTCATTGCTTCCATCCATTAATTTATGTGACTGTTAGGACCTTCAGAGTGATGATGAGGGCTTATACTAAAACTATCCTGATTGCTTTGTTCATTTCATGACTGTACAGCATCTGCTCATGCTCATATGTTGTTGTGTTGTGATGCTTTTAATGAATCTTTCCATGACACTGAATGATCTCTCGTCCTTTGCATATTTTCTTTGGAGGGAGGAGTCCTGGTTTTGAGTCTGCACGTGGTGATGGATGATTAATAAATACGTTTAAATTGCATGTGTATATCAAGTCATGGATAATATAATATCTCAGATAGTGTGGGTATTTACATATAAGTGTGCGCTAACCTCCACCTCTCTGTTTATAGCCTATTCACTTATTTTTTGTGAAGCTGAAGCATGTGGTCCTGATTGAATTCATGGAATTAAAGGAACGTCACACAGTGAGGTGGTTGCCAAAAATATAGGGAACAACTCTCCTCTTTAGAAATTATTTTGCTGTATTTTAAGTAGTGTAATGGACTGCTCGTGGGTTGAGAGGTTAGCACAATGCTTCCCAAAGTGTGGGCCATTAGGGGGAGATTGGAGTTTTCTTTCAAGGCTTTTTGCCAGACACACTCATGAGATAAATTTATACAATTCTGGTGGAGCTCTAGGTTTTAAAAAGCTACCTGGGTTTAAAGTCCCCTTTCCCATAAATTTATACCCACATGGTGGAATTTGTACAACATTGATGTATGTGTGAGGTGTGTGCTTATGCATAAAAACACATTTTCATAAAGAAATTGTAGTTAACTCTCTGAGATCTAAGTTGTCATTGGTGGCAACCCCAACCCTGATGGTCTTGACAATCAGAGAACAAAGAAAACAATAATTCTGACATACATAAAGTCAAATATTAAGTGTCTCCAAATTACATGGCTAGGGTAAGGTCACCATCCTAGTCCTAATGAGGTATATTATTATAAATCCAGTCGTAAATTTTTTCACTATCATGTTCAGCAAACCAGTTTGTGATGATCTGAGCTTTGTGACATGGCAGGTTATCCTGCTGGGAGCAGGCACCAGAAGCTGGGTGCACTGTGGTCATAAAGGGACGGACATGGTTATCAACAATACTCAAGTAGGCTGTGGTGTTTAGTTCAGTACCAAGGAGGCCAAAATATCCCTAAACACCATTACACCACCATCAGCCTGAACTGTTGATACAAGGCAGGATGGATCCATGCTTTCATGATGTTAATACCAAATTCTGACCCTGCCTTCCTAATGTCACAGCAGAAATTGGGACTCGGATCAGACACTGTTTTTGAAATCTTGTACTGTCCAGTTTTGGTTAGACCATGTGAATCGTAGCCACAGTTTCCTCCTCTTAGCTGATAGGAATGGCACTCAGTGTGGCCTTCTGCTGCTGTAGCCCATCTGCTGTTGCCAAGAGATGCTCTTCAGCAGACTTTGGTTGTAGCAAGTGGTTATTTGAGTTACTGTTGCCTGCTTGAACCGGTCTTAACTATTCTATTCTGGCCTCTGCCATTTTTGCTCAGAGAACTGCAGCTCACTGGATATTTGTGCTTTTTCAGACCATTCTCTGTTGGACCTAGAAGTGTGGAAAAATCCCAGTAGATCAGCAGTTTCTGAAAAGCTCAGACCAGTCCATCTTGCACCAACAACCATGCCACATGCAAAGTCACTTAATTCACCTTTCTTCCCAATTCTGATGCTCAGTTTGAACTTCAGCAGGCCATCTTGCCCATGTCTACATCCCTAAATGCACTGAGTTGCTGCCATGTGACTGCCTGACTAGATATTTAAACAGCTAAATAGGTGTACCTAATCTGGTGAGTGTATATTCCCCACAGTCGCTTCAACTGCTCATATCAAGGTTGAAGGAGGTTGGCATAGACAACGGTTATTTCACCTGATATTTGCATTAGCAATCAGTTGAACATGAAAGAACTAACCTATGTTTTTATATTAAACTGGAAAAATAAACAGATGTTTACTGTGTGTCATATTTTCTCTTTTTGTATGTATTTTTTGCATAAAACCCATACAGATTGAAATATTAAATAATATCATGTAAAAAGATTGTAAAACTATTGTAAAAAGATTGTTATGCCAGCTTTTTAAATTTAACTCCATATTTTAATAAACGTTTGAAAAAGAAAATTAATCTAAATAATACTTTAACTTTTATTTGAGCTCTTTTTTTTTATTTCAGCGCTGCTTTGTTTTCTCAACATGGTGGGCGTGACTTCACGCCGATGACGTTCTCGTTTCTTTCAATGTGATTGGTTGAGAGTGACGTGTAGAATTGGCGCCACATTTCCATCAGGGAACAGAGCGGCACCGCTGTGTGTATTGTCGAATCTCTGAGCTTGACAGCAAGCAAAATAACCCGCTGTTTATGCCACTCCAGGGTTATTCGATCGGGCTCGTCTTATTTTAATAGTTTTAATCGACTGACCTCTCTGAAAATGTTCATCGCGGACACAAGAAGGGATTTTTATGAAGTTGTCGCCAACCAGGTAAGGCTCAAGCCAGGGCTAACTATAATAATAGCCAACATTACCGAGCAGATGGGAAGGCTAACATCAGTTGCCACTATCAGACTCCAAGCGTTTATTTTATAAACTTTCTCATGTTGCTTTCAGAGAGTCGTACTCCTGGTGGCACCAGACATTGACGCTCTCTGCGCCTGTAAAATACTACAGGTAAGACAGTAAACTGTTAGCAAGCGGTAGCTCTTGCAGTCTTTACGTGTTCTGTTTTATTTGTCTTGGATCGACTGTTTTCCCACAGTTTTATTTAGCCTTACTTGTTCTCAGGGTAAATATGTCTTTTTCTAGTCGATATTGTGCATGATAACGAGCATCTGCACTTTCAAACTAAGGTCATAGGTAGAGGGTCTGAAAACAGAGAGCATGCTGATTAAATGATCTCTTGCACCATGGATAGCAGACCGTACTGTGGTAACGCAGAGCTTACATCTGTCAATACATTGTGAATATTTACAAGTATTGTCAGTATGTTTGACTAAGTGCATGTTGAACTGTATAGAGCTTTTATTTGACTTAAGATTCAGCGTTCAGAGTAAATAAAGATGTATTAAACATTAACTCCTTGTGTCTTTTCTAGGCGTTGTTTCACTGTGATCAGATCCAATATACACTGGTTCCAGTTACAGGCTGGGAGGACCTTGGCACAGCCTTCCTTGAACACAAAGAGCAGGTATACTTAAATCAGACCAGATTAAGCCAGATTAAGGTTAACAAGCTATTTCAAGATGGTATAAAGGTCTCACTTTTAATCTGGCGAGATCACTATGGTTACTGCATGAAAGATGATTACTACATGTATTGCTGACAGTTGTATTTAGCTACAATGAAAGCCTGGTTGTGTTGAACATTAGCTTTGTAGTACACTCCTATGAGCCTGCACATGAATATATGACAGTAACTTACATAAAATTGACCTTTTGAGGTTTTCCACACTGAACATGATGTATTGTTTTGGCTTATTTTGTGCTACAGTTTCGATATTTTGTTCTCATCAACTGTGGGGCAAATGTTGACCTCCTTGAGATGCTGCAGCCAGATGATGACTCCATCTTCTTCATCTGTGACACTCACCGGCCCGTAGATGTGGTCAATGTCTACAATGACACCCAGGTGATGTGTATTGGTTTATTTAGTTCCAGATTTTAGGCTACATCCACAATAATAAGCTCACAGTTTAAAGCAGAATTTTAGCACCGTTTCAGGAATAATCTCCTTTATTTACTTTATATCACATGGTCATTCTTCGTCTTTGGTCAGAAGCTATGGCAATAGGAAACATGTACCTACATCAGAAGGATGAACTCACAAAATGCATGAAGCACAGGTTAGTAAGTTGATGTACACCGCTCAAGAAAATGAAAGGAACACTTTGAAAACACATCAGATCTTAAGGTGGAAAAAAAACATGCTGGATATCTGGATAAAGTGTTTGGAACAAAAGGATGCCACTTTGTTTGATGGGAATGAAAATGATCAGTCTACATGGGGCTGAATTTAAAGACTCACTGAAAATCAAAGTGAAAAAATGATGCAGCTGGCTGGTCCATTTTACTGAAATTTCATTGCTGGAACTTAAAATGGTACTCAGTATTTTGTATGGCCCCCAGGAGCTTGTATGCATGTCTGACAATGTCGGGGCATGCTGCTAATGAGACAACAGATAGTGTCCTGGAGGATCTTCACCCATACCTGTACCAGGACGTCACTGAGCCCCTGGACAGTCTGAGGGGCAACCTGACAGCGTTGGATGGACTGAAGCATAATGTCCCAGAGGTGTCAATGATATCAATACCTTCATCCTCCAGGAACTGCCTGGATAGTCTCACCACTTGAGGCTGGGTATTATTGTGCACCAGGAGGAACCCAGGATTCACTGCATCAACATAGATTCTGACAGTGGAACAAGGGATTTAATCATTTTATCTAATGGCAGTCAGGTGTCGTTGCCTAGCCTGTAGAGGTCTGTGCGTCCCTCCAGCCTATCACTGATCCACAACCAAACCTGAACGATGTTACAGGCAGCAAAACGTTCTCCACAGCTTCTCCAGACCCTTTCACATCTATCATATGTGCTCAGAGTGAACCTGCTCTCATCTATGATGGACAGAGTCCAGGTATCACCTGTCACTACAGGTGATACCAAAGAGGTCAGGATGAGGAAGGAAAAAATGTCAGTGGCCTCCACCTGCAAAACCATTCGTGTTTTCGAGGTTGTCCCAATGTTTGTCTCTCTACTGCACCTGTTATTAATTTCATTAACTCCAAAGCAGCGGAAACTGATTAACAGCCCCTTCTGCTAATTTTTGTGACTGATAATGTCCAGGAGGAATGCTCAAGTAGGTGTCAGTAATTGTTGACACAGTCTGCTTTTCTGCCCATCTGAACTACCAATTTTAAAACCAAAATGGATTCGTGTGGATGTACCTTTTTATTATTGTGCTGCATTATGTTTGCATTCTATGACAAAACCTCAAATAGTTCATCCTTTTACATTTTGTTTATGAATTTCACCTTAAATGTTGATTCATTAAACATTTATTTGCACCTGAAGTTTGTTAGATGTAAGTTAAACAATATTAAATTACAGCCATGAAAACATTGTGGCCATTGTTTATGGAAGTAAACGTTCTATTAACTCCATGTCTTCTGGTCAACAGATTAAGCTGCTCATCAAACAGGATGACGACCTTGGCGTGCCGTCGTATGATGATATCTTTCGAGATGAAGAAGACGAGGAGGGAGAAGACTCTGGAAATGAGAGCGATGAAGGGTCAGAGCCGTCTGGCAAACGCAGGAGATTTGATGAAGTACGTGTTCAACAGAGTTGGTGCTGCCTGCAGGAATCAACTGGTAGATTAAACTGTGATGGCTGTTACAGTGGGGCTGTGATCATGTGTTTGCAGGGGGCCGTTGAAAGGAGAATTGAAAGGCAGCGGGCGAAGCGGGAGTGGGAGGCTCGAAGGTGAAGTGTTAGCTTAGTTAGTTGTTTAGTTCTTTTGATGTACAGCACGCACGATGGCTGAATGCATGCTGATGTTTCATTAATTTCACAGGAGAGAAATCCTGTTTGACTACGAGCAGTACGAATATCATGGAACCTCTGTGAGTATAACTTTAAAGATATTTTCCTTCATGAGTTCTGAAAACCTCAAATGAGTATTATGCAAAGTAACGTGAATTCCAGAATATGAATGTTTTGTTTTGTCTTTTTTTCTGTCAGGCTGCAATGATGTTTTTTGAGCTTGCGTGGGTTTTGACTAAAGATACCAAGGACATGCTGTGGTGAGGTTTCTGAGGAAATTTCTTTCATGGCAAACATTCCTGAAATATAGTACATGCAGTCTATTAGATGTACACTGCTTCTTCTTTGCAGGTGGGCCATCATTGGGCTGACACACCAGTGGGTTCATGATAAAATCACGCAGTAAGGATGCCCTCAGTTTTTAAAAAATTATTATCAAAAGCATAAATTCAATTTCAAACCTATTTCCCAAACGGTTGGGACACTGTAAAATGTAAATAACAGCTGAACACAGTAACTGGCAAATAATTTAAAACCTAAATTTAATTAAAAATAGATCAGATTAGTTGCCACAGTTCTGAATCCAAATTTGAAATCTTTGGTTCAGATCCTCATCAGTATGTACAGAGGAGGTCTGGAGAGAGGTACAGTGAGTGTCTACAGCCATCTGTAAAACATTGTCAAGGTTTGAGGTTTGGAGCTGCATATCATCCAGTGTTGTCCCTCTTGCCAAAATTGATGGAATTATGCACACAGAAAAGTACCATCAGATTTTAATCTACCATCTGAAGAGCATCTGATTGGCAACAGCTTCATTTTTCAGAATGACAATGATCTCAAACACACTGCCAGTGCATTAAAATCCATGACTGTCTGTCATGGATTGGCCTCCCCAGAGCGCGGAGCTCAATATTATTGAAGCAGAGAACAGAACAAAACATTCAAAGAATTCAACATTCAAAGAAGAGCTTTGAAAGTCCTTCATGAGGCCTGTGAACTATTTCACAGTTTTCCAAAAGAAGTTAAAATTTTGATGGTTTAGACCACAGGATAGTTTTCCTCTTTACATTTAACTATTATGAATCAAATATAATATTTCAGTGATTTGCATATTATTGCAATCTGCTTGTATTTATATTTTACACAGTGCCCAAACTTTTTGTGAACTGTGTTGTGCTTTAGAATCACTGCTGGTTGCAAGATGATTTTTTTCAATGTTTCCATTGAACTCTTTTTGTCTGCCTCTCTCCTTTTTTTTAGTATGAAGTATGTAACAGACATCGCCACTCTGCAGCGACACGTTTCCCGACATAACCACCGAAATGAGGATGAGGAGAACTCGCTCTCCATCGACTGTATGAGGATCTCCTTTGAATATGAGTATCCTTAACTCATCTGGCTTGTTGCCTTTATAGAGCTTTATATCCCAACTTATTTTCGCCGCACAAGTGCTGTCACTGCTGACATTAGGCCCTTAACCATCTCTCCAGTCTTCGTCTAACACTTTACCAACACTGGTCTCTGTATGAGAGCATTTGTAACTCGTGTTACACTTCCTGCAGCTTCAAGCTCTGGACCTTAAATGGCCAAAAGAAACTCCAGGAGTTCTTAGCAGACATGGGGTAAAGTGCCTTCAAGTTCATGGGTCCTCTTTTGTTGAGCCAAAAACTTTTTTATTAAATAATATTTGTGTGTACCAGGCTGCCGCTGAAACAAGTGCGTCAGAAGTTTAACTCTATGGATATGTCGATCAAAGAAAACCTGAGGGACGTCATTGAGGAGTCCTCTAATAAATATGGGTATGAATCTAGACATAACAAAAACTGTTTATTCAGTTTACTTTTCCAAGTGATACTTAAATTTCTCCTCTTCATCAGTTTGAAGGACATCCGTATCCAGACCTTTGGTGTTCACTTTGGCTTTAAGAACCGTTTCCTGGCTAATGACATAGTGCATGCTATTGCTGCCTTGCTGGAGAGCACTGAGAAAGATGACAGCGAGACTGACCGCTTCATCAAGGCTCTCGATGCCCTTTCCAGGTATGGAGAGAAAATTAAGATCACTGTTAAGTCTTAATGTGCTCACATTTCCTTTAAAAATGTTCATGATCTTATATATTTTTTTCTTTTTCTCTGTGCAGGAGTAACCTCGATCATCTGCATTTTGGTATTGAGCTGGCTAAGAAGAAGCTGATTGCCATCCAGCAAACAGTCGCCAGCTGCATCTGTACCAACCTCATCCTATCACAAGGACCATTCCTCTACTGCTACCTCATGGAGGTGCGGATGTTCGGATGCTTGACATGTGTGTGCTTGTTTTTTTTTATTTAGCACCACATCCTGTTCACATCTCTTCCTTCTGCTCTTTGTAGGGAACACCTGATGTGAAGCTGTTTTCTAAGCCCATGGCACTGATCCTGCTCTGCAAGTACCTCCTGAAGGCTTTTGTCCATTCAGTGAGTGCCTGAATGCTATCAGGACTGATTCAGAATCTCAAAGGAGGCTCATTGAAATCATAGTTATTCAAGTCTTTCTGCTCTTTCACTCACTGTGTCTTGGCCATTTAGACGAGGAATAAACGCTGCAAACTGCTTCCCCTCGTCATGGCTGCTCCCAAGGATGTGGAGAAGGGAACTGTGATTGTTGTGGGAATCCCACCAGAGTCTGAGACATCTGACAAGAAGAAGTAAGTGGTTTTTCTCATTTTATGACTTCTGCCTGCCTCCTCGACTTGCAGCGCTGGTGGCAGGGATATAGACACAAAGAGAGAAGTCGAGGGTGTGCAAACTGAGAAATGGGGAGGATCTGACTTTTAACAGTAGCTGTATGACTGGAGCATGAGTAAAAGCATTTAGATGATTATAACCTGCCTGCAGGCCAAAACAAAGATAAAGGAAGAATCACTGCCAAAAATTAAAAAAAAAAAAAAAAAGATTTATTTAACCTAATGGAAGAAAGCATGAATGACAATAAAGAATCCTTGAATGAAGCATCAGGGGGAGTAGCAGAGGTGTAAAGCGTTGTAAGGATGTGTTGATTTTGATGAGGTGCAAAACAGAAAAAGATAAACCAAAAAGCAATGCTGGGGTGGCACTGAAACGCTCACACTGGTGTATGGACGGGGTGGAGTTTAAAATGGTGTGCAGATCATTAACTAGTTTGTCTGCATGGTTGCCGTTCCCACTCATTTGCAACACCAGAAAAAACACAACAACCACCAGAAGAAGGCCCGGAGGTGGAACAGTGATGCTGTTTTTAATCAGTGTCATTTTAGATTAACACAACAGAACTAACTGTAAAAAAAACTGTAGAACTATATAGTCTGAAATAATTGTTTCAGACTAATTTCTCTATATTCAAGGTGTCCTTAAACCTCCAAACTCAAAGTCTGGTTATTTTTCTTCCGTATTTGTTATTGGCAGAGAACACAGAGTTAATCAAACTTGCATACAGTGTAATCACCTAACTGGGATCCATCCTAATTGTGCTCGAAGTTGTTTCATGGGCAGTGAATGAGCTGCTACATCATTGACATTCTAGTTAGAGGGTGTCCAGCGGAGCTGGATGTAAGAACACACCTATGCTTTCCTTGAATTGGGCTCTAAGCTGTTTCTAACCTGCAAAGTCACTTTTACAAAGACTGTGTAATGTCTCATTATAAGCCCGTGTGACAGAAGATAGCCGTCAAATCTGCCAAATCTGATCCAAACGTCCTTTCAGACTTTCACCTGTTCACTGCTTCATGTGAGAGAAAACGTGCTGATCTGAAGAAAGGGGGAAAAAAATCTTAAATTTAAAGTCTCCATTTCTGTTCAAATACGGAGACTGGACTTTTATTTAAGTAAAAGAAAATTTTACAAGGATTTAGATTGTCTTAAATCAACAGCAGTTCATGCTCTTTGGCTCACGACTCGACTGCTGCCGTAGTCTTTAACAAACTCGAGCTAATACAAACTTATCCTCTTAACTAAAACTTGAAGAAGGGCCCACATCACCTTGATTTCAGGCCTTCTTGCCTCCCATTGAACTTATTATCATTATTATAAAGTAGGAAATAAAATACCTGCAAGTCTTCACATTGATAAGATGGAATCTATAAATATTTTTTACAAAATTTGTAAAATTTTTCAAACAATTAATGAATCAAAATGAATGTTTTGTCAGTTAACTGACTTTAAGCTCTTATTTCTTTCCTTTTCACGTTACCTATTAGTATTCAGCAATACTGCCTCTTTTCCCATTTTTCCTTTTAGTTTCTTTGGTCGTGCATTTGAGAAAGCTGCAGAGAGCACCAGCTCCAGGACTCTTCACGACCACTTTGAGACTTCAAGTAAGAAACAGTTTTCTGTCAGTACATTTGTTTTTACACATCTTAAATGTGGACACTTGGTGGCAGCCTCGTCTTTGTTTACTGTCCAGTCTGATTGTTGTTGTTTTGTCCTCCACCCACCCCATCAATTATGATGTTTTTAATCCAGATGTTAGTCATAACCTTTACTTTAATCAGTCATGTCTCATGTGTTAAATAGTATTTGAGTGTTTCTGCTCTTTCTCATCTGAAATATTTATTCCAATCTACGATCATTTTGGTATCAAGTGACCGATAATTTGACTATTTATTTACAGAAATCACTTGCCAGAAAATCCCCTCCCCGGATCCCAGAATGTTGCTGGATGATTTGACTTGTTGGCATATTTTTCTTTCTTATCTGTGTTTTTCTTTCTGCAGTAATTGAGTTAAAGACGGAGGACAGGAGCAAGTTTCTGGATGCTCTCATCACTCTCCTCTCATGAGAAACTGAAGCTCCCCCGGGGGGACTGTGAGCCCATCCTCTCGGTTTGAACAGACCTGCTGCTGGTCACATCTTTGTTAGACATGAGTAAAATGAAACGGTCACGTTGCGCTTGTAAAATGTCGGCAGTTCCAGATGGGTTTTTTTTTTGGTTTGTTTATTTGTCTTTCTTTTTTTTGTTGTTGTTGTTTTTAAAGGTTTTAATCAGTTTTAGGCATATATTGTACAGTGTTTTTGTAAATGTGCTGTTTTAAAATTTGCATCTTTTAATTCTGTGAGAAATTCAGATCATTTACATTTTAAACATCTTTAATAAATCTTTATATTATGGAAACGTTTTGATTTTCATGGCTTTGCTTTTGTTGAAGTTTTAGTTTTATATTATCAGGCATTATTATTTATTGTTAGTCTTTCTATAGTCTTGCAGTATTTAAACATTTTTTTTAACCTTTTTATACCTTATCTAACGTATGACCGAGAAATCCCACATGTTGATTTAAAGTTAAAGTAGATTTAAACATCACAATCACTAAATATTTTTTCAGGTTTATATTAACAAGCAAGTTAAGACATAATTTAACTATAAACCATAAGATTTCAACTAAGAATGTCATAATAGTGTCTTCAGTTGCAATATGATGGTGTGATTACATTGCCTATAGTTATGTTGTCTCGTTTAGCATGTTAAATGTCAAAGTTCGTGACAGTACAATTAGAAAAAGATTGAACAAGAGTGGCTTGTTTGGAAAGATTGGCAGGAAAAAGCCTCTTCTCTCTAAAAAGAGCATGGCAGCGTGGCTTAGGTTTGTAAAGTTACATCTGAACAAAACAAAACTTCTGGAACAATCTCCTTTGGAGGTACAAGTGGAGACATCTTACCACAGTTCACCATGTTTGGTGAAATCCAAACAGGAAATCAGCACAAACACGTAATACATCCCAAGCACAGCTGCACAGCTTCATATCTACAACAGAGTCACTGAAGGGGAAAATCATGGTGCAATAATTCAAAGTCCAGATCTCAACCTGATTGAAATGCTGTGGTGAGAACCTGAGAGAGCTACGCATAAATGAATGGCCACAGAAGTTAATGAACATAGCAATTTTGGAAAGAAGAGTGAGCCAAAATGGACTGTGTGCAGTTCACTTTTTAATGTATCAATACCAGATGCAGTCACATCTAATATATTGCTGGAATCAGCATAGCTGAACCTTTTCAGGATAAAAAGCTGGTCCAGCGTTCCACAATCAGAACGAAAACCGCAGTGTTCCTCTTGAATCTGAGGTTTGACTTGAAGCCAGCAGTGCTCCACCTGCACTCACTGAGTGAGCAGAGCACCACTTTCCCCTCCCGAGTCACCTGACGATTTGCCAGAATCACCTTGAGGCCCTTCAAAAGTCTTTTTGTAGCCACCGCTCTTTACGGCAGCCTCAGTGATGGAGGTGTAGAACCATGGTCTATTTGGACTCAGTGTCCTCAGCCTCTCAAAATGCTCTTGAAGTTCTGCCAGAGTTGGAGTTGAAGATCTCACGAACTGGTGTGTTCCCAGTGCACCCTGATGTTTAGGTGCATCAGGTCTGTCCAACATACTCGTCTGCCACCTGATCCAACTCACCACCAGGTGCTCATCCGTTGAGAGCTCAGCTCTTTTCTTCATCCGAGTGTCCAAAACACACAGCTGCTGATCTGATAATATGATTACAAAATTGATCCTCGACCTGCGACCTAGGGTGCCCTGGTGCCACGTGCACTTATAGGCATCCCTATGTTTAAATATGGTGTTTGTTATTGAATTGCTGAGAGGAAGAAATGACCACATTCTTAAAAATCTCTGGTGATCCATTCATGTTCAGGCAGGAGGCAGGGGGCTACAAAACAGCTAAACTCAGCTCTGAAAAATCCAGTGGTTATAAGGAAGTAATAAGTCTTGTATCATAAAACAAAGACTTGGCTGTTAGCAGTGGTCAGTGAAAGGGCCAGAGAGAGTGATCCAAACTGATAAACTCTTTTCATCTTAATCCAGTCTTTTGTTTCGCTGACGTACAACTTGTGGTTCCACGGAAACTCCCTTTACTGTATTTCTCTGGTTTCCAGTTAGACTATTGAGGTTCACTGAACTTAACATCTTGTCCTGAGCTCAGCCTGCTTATGTGGGACAAAGGTGATAACAGCAGCCTTGGTCAACACTGGGGAATGTAGGCCAGGCCTCCCGGTGGTAACTTGCTGCCGCCCCTGAGGCTCACTGGAAAGGAAAGGCCTGAGCTGCTCTCGGTGGGGTGATTTAGATCCCTATCACCCCTGGATCAGGATAACATCACGAACTTCGTGGCGAAGGGCGTTTGGATGGTTTCGCAGGAAAGTCCGGACAGAGCGGCAGCAGTGGGATGGAAACGTGCTGCAGCAGAGGATGTTAATGCAAACATTGCATTAACATTCTTTGCATTATTGTCAGGAGGGCGTGTCCATCAATGCGATTTAACTCGGTAATGAATTTGAAAGTTATGTTATTCCCCCTAGGCTAGTTGAGAATTTTTTTACGTCCATAATGACTCTGTTTACAGTCACAGCAGAGTGATGTTACCAAAAGAAATAATCCTCCAAACTGTTACTGAGGAAGCAGAGTAGTTTATTTTAAGAGATGTAATTATCATTAATAGCAGCCACCAGCCACTCTGTTTTTCCCCATTGTCTTTCAGGTTTGTTTTTTTATTGTTAATTCTGGTGTGCAGCTATGTGGAACTTTTAATGATTTTTGGTAGCACTTCATAACATAGCCTGCAAACTATCAAAAAATTCACCATGTAGTTTAAAAAAAAAATCAGTATCTAAAAATACTTTTAGGTACAGTAGAAGAGAAGAATAGGGTAAAAAATGCAGGTTTTAAAGAAAAGATTACATAAATTATACTTGAAATATTTTTAAGTAATCTGTAAATTTGTAGTATTTTTACAATCTCCAGTCTTAATTTAACTGTTACTGTCCACGTTCAGAGGCAGTCCTGACAGTGTGTCGTTGAAAAAAGTTGTGCGAATTTGCACTTTGCTCTTTCTCAGTGTCCCAGATTGAATTTCAATGGAAAAGATTAATTTGAGTTATGAGAATGGAATTTGAATTTTGAGAAATAATGTTGTTTTTGAGGAAAAGGGGCCCAATATATACTGTTAGTAATATCCAGTAGTCATTATGTTTGAGGTATTTTAGAGGAAAGGAGAATGTTTATCTGTGATACAGATTAAGGAGGGCGACTGGAGGTGTACTCCTTCTATCACATTCCTCAACCTCCCTGGGAAGGTCTATGCCAGGGTGCTGGAAAGGAGGGTTCATCCGTTAGCTGATCCTCGGATTTAAGAGGAACAACACGTTTTTCGCGCCGGTCACAGAATAAAGGACCAGCTCTTTATCCTCTCAAACATGTGCGTGGGAGTTTGCCCATTCAGTCAACATTTGTTTCATGGACCTGGGGAAGGGATTCAACTGGATTCCCTCAGGGTATCCTGTGAGGAGTGCTGTGGGGTGTCTGGCCCATTGTTGCAGTGAGAGCTTGGTCCACATTGCTGGAAATAAGGTGGACTGGTTTCCTGTGGGTGTTGGACAGAATTTCTAGGCATAGCCAACTGGTGGGGAAGCTTCTGCCTTGGTGGCCTCAGAATCTCATCTCTGCTTTTTGCAGATGATGCGGTTCTGTTGGCTTGATCAGGTGCTGGCCTCCAGGTCACTTTGGAATGGTTTGCATCCGAGTGTGAAGTAGCAGGTGAGATGAGAATCAGCAACTTTAAATCTGAGGCCATGGTTCTCAGCTGAAAAAGGGTGGAGTGCCCACTTCGGGTCAGGGACGAGTTGCTGTCCCAAGTGTAGGAGTTTAAGTATCTCAAGGCCTTATTCACAAGTTAGGTGAATTGGGAGCGGGAGACTGACAGACGGATTGGGGCTGTGGCTACACCGGTCTTTCTTGGTAAAGAGAACTAAGTGAAGGTGTGACTGGCCTCTCCCTTAGAGATAGGATGAAGAGTGCAGCCATTTGCAAGGGGCTCGGATTAGAGCCTCTACCCCTCCACATTAAAAGCAACCAGTTGAGGTGGTTTGGGCTTCTGTCTAGGATGCATCCTGGCTGCCCTCTTGTGAGGTGTTCCGGGCATGTCCTACTGGGAGGAGGCCCGCGGCAGACCCAGGACACACTGGACTCACGATTGAGAAGAACAAGAGCCCCCATTTTACACCATAATTACACAGCACCTTTAGAGGCATGAACTCTATCATTTAGTAGCCTAACCTATTTATCTTACATTGTAATTAAACAGTACTACAGTGGCAGTTGCTGCACTAATGAATAACCTAAAC
The DNA here is from genome assembly GCA_015108635.1 of Andinoacara biseriatus. Taxonomy (NCBI): domain Eukaryota; kingdom Metazoa; phylum Chordata; class Actinopteri; order Cichliformes; family Cichlidae; genus Andinoacara; species Andinoacara biseriatus. The sequence continues at coordinate 28,976 of VUQJ01031134.1, forward strand.
TTCCAATTTTAAAATGTAATTAAACATTTTTTGGTGTCCATTCTATATAAGCACACATATGTGCCAACCTGATGTTAAATTTGAAGTATTTCTATTTGAATCTGAATTTCCCAACTTTAATATCAGTTTCTCTGAAATTGACTTTCATCCTCACTAAAAATTCAAATCTCCATGTGCTTCTATATTTCCTTCTCAGAATTAAAAATTTTTTCTCGTAACTCAAATCTAGTTTTTGAAATTTGACATTAATTTTCAGCATCACTCTGAATGAGCGTGTTATCTTGGAGTCACACAATATATAGACGCAAAGTAAAAATACTCCAAAGTTACTGAAATACTTACCGAATAAGTGATTTCTTCTTTCTTTTGAAAACTCCTCTTTTTTTTTTTTACCCCCTTTATTGTGCTGTAGAACTAAATCAGTATTTGTGGCTTCTGAAAATTGCAGCCTAAACAATGTTACAATGATAAATGCACATATTAGATATGACTAGAGTTTCAATAATGTGGTCTGCTCACTTAATGTTCCTGTGGTACATCCACCTGTTTGGCCTTCTCCCCCTCAGCCATCAATCACTTTGCTCTCCACCCTCCACCTCCCTCCCCTTACACCTCTGGTGAAGTGGGGCCACTGCCCTTTACGCTGCTCTGCATACGAGGAATGCGGCACGTTACAGAGCAGACACACATACACACGGACACACACTGCGGAAAACATCTCCCCAAAGGGAGGACCCTACAGTGCGTAGACGTGCAGAAGAGACTTTTGAAGGCTTCACACAAACAGCACTGTTGTCTAAACAGGACTGAGCCGCTTAGTGGGTTGTTGGTGGAGTAATGATGTGGGAGAGGGGATGGAGAGGTTGATTGCAATATTTTCTGACTATATTAAAAACTACATTAAAAATATCTATAAAACCTTTTAAGATTTGGCTAAATATTTAATGAAATTTCATTCACAAAATCAGTTTCCTAATTAGAAACACTGGAATGGCAGCTACAGATGGCAGCATCACGGACTCATGTTGGATTTCTGAAGGAGATGACTTGTTTGTATAACAATGTAGTAATGCATTAGCCATCAATCCTTTGCTAGAAAGGCCTAATATATACAAACATTAATATCTTTGACATTTCTGCACTCATACCTCTTACCTATCTGCTGAAATATACACAAATAGTTAATTTCACCTAACATGCTGAATTGGCCTTTTTCATTTATTTACTGGACTGCTTCAAGTATATCCACTCCTGATCCTAATAAATTATAATTACTTTGGTGATTCAGACTTGTTATTTAGTGCCACGGCAAAGCTCAATAATTTGACAGCCTGCAAAAAGACAAAATCTTGTTTCACCGCTTACTCACACGCTGGCTCTTACTGCGTGTAGTTACTTTTATTTCACCTTCTTTGATAAGTTTGTGAAGAGTTCCCTTTCTTGAAATAAAATCAGTAATATTTAACATGTCAGTAATGTGCCACATCAATCAGCGTCAGCACTTTCCACCCCTGTTCCCTCTCTGTCTCTGACAATCCCAAATACACTTAGCTTCACTGGACAGCCAGAGACCAGCTGATTGTCTCCCCATCCTGCTGTGAGCGGGGTCATGATCCACAGTTATCTGATCCACACAAACATCTCATACAAACTCAAAATTTCTCCACACCAACGCAAACATCACCTTGAAAGACTTATTTCCTGCACTGCCTCCGCTGCTTTCATTTCAGCCTGTCAGTCCACAGTTGCCCTTAATGAGCCCTAACCCCTACGACCTTTCACCTCCTTGAACCCTCTCACAGTTGGAGGTGTTATTTCCTGAATTGGTCTCTTCTCTTCCTTTGTTTTAAAATGCTTTCAAGCAAAGGAGATTAGTAGCAAAGATACGACACGGGACCTGAGAGATGCATCTGGCCCCTCAGTTGATTCAGCTACTGTTTGTCGAAGCCTCATCAGAAAAATGGTCTGAATTGAAGGGTGGATGTCAAGAAGGTGTATTTAAGGAAGGGAAAAAGGCTGAGGTATGCCACATTATATAAGAGTTGGACAGAAAATCAGGGGCAGAGGCTGTTATGGAATGATGAATCTGAATTTGAATTTTTTTTTGGTTCAATTATCAGTATGTATGAAGAAAGTTAGAGAGATACAACAGTGAGTGTCTACAGCCATCTGTAAAACATGCTGGAGGCTCTGTCATGGTTTGGGGGTGCTTTTCAGCCAGTACAACCTGGAGATATTGTACCATCAGATTTTGATCCATCATGCGGTACCATCTGAAAAGCATCTGATTGGTTACAGCTTCATTTTACATCATGACAACGATCCCAAACACTGTCAGTGCAGTAAAAGCATACCTGGATAGAAAAATACAGTCGAACACAATCAGTCAGGGATTGGGCTCCACATTATTGAAGCAGTGTGGGACCATCCTTTCAGAGAATGAAGCAGAAGGCAGTCAACATCCAAAGAAGAGCTTTGAAGGTCCTTCAAGAAGCCTGGAAAACTATTCCTGAAATTATAATAAAGCTCGCCTGAGAGAGTTCAGGATATGTTGAAGAATAAAGGTGGTCACTTATGGTGACTGTTTCTGCCTTATATGCTGTATTTCCATTTATGTTTGCACACGTTTCAATGGATCACTGCACCCTTGGCTCAAGACTTCTGCACAGCACTGCACCAATCCAGCCTTATAGCAATAAAAACTACTTTAATACAAGGTCTATTTATCTGTAAATATGCTTTCCACAGGCTGTGTATCTGATTGTCGGGGAAACCAGCATTACATTTGTGTGTTTGCACGCTGGGATGTCAGGCACAAAAACTGAGGGAAAGCTCAGGGAGGACAGGCTCAAACACAGTCGGGTGTGATGAGAGGGTTGTTTTTTTCTGCCATTCTCTGTGGTGGGTGGCTCGGTCATGCAGGACATCCTTTAGAGGATAACAAGCAGAACAACTTTTATTCTTGAAAATACACTATGGTCCCCTGCACACAGACAGAGCTCAGGAAGAGAAAGAAAAAAAAACATAACATGAGTTTCCCCTGTTCTATCTTTCATTTTTTTTCACATATCAAATGCAGGATTTTTCCATTCAAGAGCCTCAAGTGTTCCTGCTTGATGTAATTAGTGCAGAAACAACACACTTGGTGCATCTAAATCCTGATCCTGTTTTTGTGCGTGTTTTGGAGTGTTTGTTTACTGAACCACTGATTGCCATATCCTATGTTTGAACAGGAGCTCAAATTAGAAGCCAAAGCTAAAGTACCACCTGTATCTCAGACCTTTACTGCAACAGGAGCAATAAATGCCAGTATAGTTTGTTGGTGCAACCTTTCTTGTAAGACAGACTGACATCACATACATTTTGCTAACCATGCCAAATCAAAATGTCTCCTGATCCCAGCCAGACATTCCTCATGCTGCCAGCACTCAGCAGAGGGCTGTCATTCACCACTTTATCTTGTCTGACTGACCCACTCGTACGTGTGTATGCACGAGTAAATGGATGCTTTTATGTATCCAGGTATTTAAAATTTCCATCTGAAGATATATTGGAACATGAGCTCAGTCAGACTGGCATGACAGGAGTTGAGACTCCCTGTTTAGAGTTCTTCCTCGCCCATATTTTCCAGATAAAACCATCCCTGCACTCTCTGTTTATCATGCTTTTAAGAAAAGACTTGCTGTTAAAATGTTGTTGGCTTGTCTCAAATTATACATGAAAACCTAAATATTCTGTCATTTTTGTGAAAGTGAGATTAAATATTTGGCATGTCTTTTTGTAAATATTGAAATTTTCTTTGGATAAAGTTAGGTCATTCATATTATCATTCCTTTCCCAGCAGGTAATAGTTATTGGAAGCTCTTGTCCAGGATTTTCTTTACCTGTGTATGTTGAATTAATCCACCTGATGTTGTAAACCTACATAATCCATTTTGAGATATGCTCAAACATGCCACAGTTTGTGGGAAGACAGGCAACATAGTTTTTATGTAGGCATAAAGATTAAACTGTTATCTATAAAGTGAATGCTAGTAATGATTTTTCACTGAATAGAGGCTGTGTATTGACTGACCCACCATCACTGGAATTAAGAGGTCAGATTCTCCCTAAATTATTTTGCAGATAAACATTTTAACAACCTATTAAATAACACATGGTAAATATCTTTTTCAACACTTTATCAGAGCTTTATCTCTTTTAAATAGAACAAAATACAAAAATCCCGAGTGCTTTATGTAAGTTGCAACATTGTCTTTCCTATCAAATATTTCAGATGTTTCATGCCGTGTGGAAGTTTTAAAAGTTTGCTAGAATTTAAAATAACATTGTACTTGCTATCACAGTACATCTGTGAAAATATCTACTTGCCATGAATCTTGTCACAAAAACTAATGTCAACGATGAATACATATTCATCGTTGACATTAGTTTTTATTTTCTTGGACACAGTCCTATAAAAAACTAAGTTCACCTATGCTGCTTCCATGGGAATTAAGAAAGTAAGTAGCAGCCAGGTGGTGCTACTAAAAACACACTTTATAACAATGCCACAATCTTCCTAGGAGTGGAAATTCCAGCAAATTCACTCAAAGGTCAGACTGTTCAATTCTCAGAGAACCCCCCCCAAAACAAGCAAACAAACAAACAAACAAACAAACAAAAAACAAACAAGCAAACAAACAAACAAACAAACAAAAAAAGGACATCTTATTATTCATCATTAATTGAAGAAAATAAGAACAACCCCAGGTCTGTTTTCAGCACTTTAGCCAGGCTGGCAAAGAGTCAGAGCTCTGTTGAGCCGAGTATTCCTTTCACTTTAAATAGTAATGAGGTCATGATTTTTTCATTATTAAAATTTTAACCATTAAAGAAAAACTTCTTCATAACATCTCAAAGACATATCTTGATGTTCAGCTGCTTTCAGCACTGCTGGTATTTGTTTAGACTCTCTCTCTCTCTCAATTGATCTTTCTGAGTTAACGTCAATAGTTACTTCCTCCAAACCATCAATGTGTCTATTAGACCCCATTCCTACTAGACTGCACAGTTAATGGAGTTGCATGCTCTCCCTGTGTTTGCGTGGGTTTTCTCCGGGTGCTCCGGTTTCCTCCCACAGTCTAAAGACATGCAGTTAGTGGGGTTAGGTTAATTGGTGATTCTTGTGGGTGGCAGTGGCGCAGTGGATAGGTGCTCACCTTGCAATCGGAATGCTGTCATTGTGTCCCTGGGGCAAATGCCTAAGTGTGAATGTGTTGTGTGGTTGGTGTTTGGTGGTGGTCGGAGGGGCCGTAGGCGCAGATTGGCAGCCACGCTTCCATCAGACTGCCCCAGGCTACATTAGTAGCTTACCACTACCAAGTGTGATTGAGGTGTGAATGAATAGTACACGAAATTGTAAGTGCTTTTTTGTACGCTATGTAAGTGTAAGAAAGCGCTATATAAGTGTAAGGCATTATTATTATTATTAAAATGCCCACCGTGTGAGTGTGAATGGTTGTCTGTCACTCTGTGTTAGCCCTCGACAGGCTGGTGAGCTGTACAGGGTGTACCCTGCCTCTCACCCTCTGACACCTGGGATACCCCCCATGACCTTGAAAAGGATAAGTGGAGGAAGATGGATGGATGGATGGATGGAGTAGTTGTGAAACAGCTAACTGATCATCTTCAGAGGAATGATTTGAAGAGTTTCAGTCAGGTTTCAGAATTCATCACAGTACAGAAACAGCACTAGTGAAGGTTACAAATTCTAATGGCCTCTGACAGTTGTTAGATCCCACAGGTAAAGGTGTGACAGCTTACTCCGTTTCAATGGGTCCTGGTTACCTACCAAAGGAGTTTCATCGCAGCTGAATTCAGTGTAACACTACTTAAAGCTGTGGCGGGGTGACTTGCCTGGCTTCTGACCACCGTTGAATCCTGATGTCTGCCCCGCTTCCTCCTAACTCCGAAGCCCCTAGTCAGGGAGGAATCTCGCAGCTGGTCTCGAAGTTAAATTCTCATCAGTTATAGGTGGCTCACCCCTTACGGATCTGTGCACTTGTTACGTGCCAGGTTAAGATTTCAAGGCTAGGCAAAAGCCCTAGGGACATAAGTTAATTTTAAGTGGATTCAAAGACTAGTGTGGCCAAAATAGAACTAGATGCAATAGCTATACTTGCCTATAGTTTTACGATCATGAA
>VUQJ01031135.1:5408-19547 GCA_015108635.1 Andinoacara biseriatus
CATCTCCGGCGGTGGTGAGCCTAGCATCTGCTGACTCAGGGTCAAGGAAATGCCAATGTGCGGCTGGATTAAACATGGAGCCTGAAGTTTAACAGCGAGCGTTGATGGGAGGAAACTGTCTCTGCGGACTTTCTGCGGAAAAATATTCAGATCCGATGTAAGCAGCGATACCCCCCACCCCTTCTCTCTCTCTCTCTCTCTCTCTCTCTCTCTCTCTCTCTCTCTCTCTGTCTCTCTCGGTGTGTCTGAATCATTAGAGATTACTTTTAAAGTTTAAAGCTTACTCTGTGTCACCTTCTGTGTTTAAAAAATGATTGTTTTGTAAGTCTGTGTGCTGTGCTGTATTAGTGTTCAGGGGTGCACTTACAGCTTTAGCAGGCCTTCAAAACTCGAGTTTAGGCTGATTTTCTTTTTTTCTGTTTTGTAGAATTTCTACACCTTTCTTTTTTTTTTCTTTTTGACTGTAATTTATTTGACAAAACATCCCACTTTTGATTTTTTGATATGGTGGCAGCCCTAAATCACACACACACTCAGTGTCCTGACCTGAACTGTTGTTTCAGTCCTTCCCTGAATATAAGCAGCAAATCACACTGAGTCTCACACAGTTAAATATACAAGTCTTAGAGATCAGTAAAATATTAAAATGTGAACAGAGATTCCACGTGGATCAGTCATCAATAATAATGACATACTGACCAGTGTGTAATTATAAACCATGTGATTTCCTTTAAGTCTCTAAGAAAATGATAGTGAAACTAAGTCAAATGTGGAACTCCCCAAACTCCCCTCAAGCATACCATTGTTTTTGGGGGTTTTTTGCTGTGGTTGATAAACTCTTTGTTGTCAGCTGAACCATAACCTTGGAACAACCCACCTCAGTGATTTTTACATTTTTTTTTTAAACCCCTCACCTCAGATCCTGAAGCAGCACTTTGAGTCTCACACACCATCCAGGCAAACACGATGTGCAAGTACAGCCTGTCTGTTCGCTCACCTGCGGGGGAGATCGGGACTATCCAATTAAAACACTCCAAAAAGCAGCAGAGGACCGTCAGTGACCTAAAGAAGAAAGCGCTGCAGCTGTTTCCCAAGAACGGTAAGCCTAAAAACTCAGAACACAAAGAGAAACTGCGGCTCGAGTCTAAACGTAGAAATCTGATGAAAAGCAAAACAATTGCATGATGCAGATACTTTTAGAAACCTACATTCACATCTAATAGACCAAACATGACTACAATGAAACAATGACAAACACATTCCTGTGTACTTTTATTTTAGTGACTTTTGTTCAGTTGGTTTTTGTTTGGTTTCTAAAGTCTAGTTATTTTTTTTATTTCAGTTGAATTAAATGTTTTTTTCCCCTCAGTTTTAGTTAAGCAGTTGCCAAAGTTGTGTGAGTGCAACAACAACCTTTAATGGTGTTCAGGGAACGTGCTATAATTATTTATGACGTGTGTATATTTAGTAAGCGTCCTCGCTCTCCTGTGTTGTGTGTGCAGGATATCTTACGGCTGAAATCCGGCTGATTGTTGGAGGAAAGCCGCTGGACGATGACTCTGCATCGCTGTCCGAATATGGACTCAAACCCTCGTCTGTCGTGCAGATGGTGACGAAGGTCCACGGAGGCTGATGGAGACCATCATCGGTGCAGCTTACTGCACCCAAAAACTCACAACAGGACTGAAACATGAAGCTCCTGTAGGACCTAACTGGAACTGGGTCATCTTTGGGTTCTGGTTCTTCTGGGTCTTCCTTTACATTTTCAGCCCCTCACCCAATCTGTACCAATGAAGAGTTCAACACTAATGATCATAAACTGTAAACAAATAATTTAAGCTTAATGATTTAGTTTGTGTTTGTTTCACTGACAGCTTGTGTAACCTGATGTTATTTGGAAGACCAAAAATTAACAAATGTACAATTACACACAGCAGTCTCCAGAATATGAGGAAAGTAATATTGAGGTCATTTGTTAATATTTAGTTATCTTATTTTTCCATCTTTTTCACATAAATATTGTCCTTTCATTGTGTATAAAATAAAACCAGTTTGATCTGTTTGCAGTCACCTGTCTGTGTTTGGTTGCAGTGATTCATTCATTCATCATCTTTTCTGACCGGTTTCTTAGCAGTGCCTGTGGATGTAGTATTCCAGTTTTTTGGAGTGCTGCTCAGCTGTTGTTGGGTGTATTGAAAAAGCAGCAAACTTTTAATGATGGTTTCCCAAAATGTAAACTCTAAGAACAATAAATAAAAATTAAACAATTTTTCAAAATTGGAAGCCTCAAAATTATAGAAACCGTTCCAAAACGCAAAGCATGCTCACGCCCCAAATCAAATTGAAGAGGATCACCTGCTACGTCTCCATCAGAGTCTGTCTGAGGGTGGAACATAAATACTGCAAAAACATCAAATGTTCTCGCTGCAAAGTGGAGTTCTGTTTCATCTGCCTGAACCTGCGCCAGCGTCGAGAGACAACTTGGAGAGAAAAAAATCCTGCCCCACTGGGGCCGACCTCCATCTCTGTATGAAGGAAAACATGAAGACAAGACAGATGATACAAAATAATTTAATGTTTTAAATGACATGCTCTGTTATGCTGTAACAGTTTAACAGGCGTTCCAATAAGAAATGTCATTGATTTGGTTTCTCTGCCCCCTTCTGGCAGAACTCTAAATTGCAACTAAAATATTTAATGTTCAGCCATAATTGCTCACTACGAACTGAGACCCTTTCTTTATTTAGAAACTTTATGAATACACAATATTTGTGTAATTCTTTTTATTGTTAATGAGATCCTAGCATTGTGTGTCATGGCTCTTTTTGTGTACCAAAATGTACAATGTGAAAAATAGTTTTTAACCAAAAAGAAAAAAAAAGTCTGAATTTCTTCTATTTTGATTCAAATTCATCCAAACTTCATCGCATCACTTTCTTTTTGGCTGCCCCACACACTTCAAACCCATGATTATTTACGTGGTTCTGAAGCGGTTCCGTTAATTACACTGACCACAACTGTGAAATACAACTTTCTTTGCTTCCATTGCAAAACAAATTTGCTTACAGGATGATATTTTGGGATCCATGCACAGTAAGTCTTGGTGGGTTTTTCCTCCCTCACAATCATTTTATGTTCAGATATGGAAAAATGATTGTTACTGTTACAATTACAGCACAACAAAAAAATGAGTAATCAAAACAAGGTTCCTCTTGATGTGTGAACTCCTGCGAGGTTGCAGAGAGTCCTCGTGGACATTCTTTTCTTCAGATTTCTTTTCATGCTTTCTGTGTTTCTTTGCTTCATCCTTTTCTCCCACTCTCTCTGAGGCTAAGGTAGAGACGTGGAATAATTATTCATCAGTGTTGCATGAAATACTTTCTTGATGTTCAGTGGTTTTGTGCTCTTACCTCTGTACATGAGCAGATATGTAGTCGTGGAACTGTTGAACCATCATTTGAAAGGAAAAAAAAAAAAATCAGTTACATGCAGTAATCATAGAATATATTCATAAATATCAGGATTAATCATCCCCATATTTATTTAGTCCTCCCATTCTTCGGGAGCTTTTCATCAAATGCGTATGCTTGTTAAAGAAAAGTTATTAAAGTGCTTCAAAGAGTGGGAAATTTTTAGCTTCTCCTGGGCAAAAAACATCTGACGTAAGTTTGGTAAACAAACACAAACAGCTGTGAATGTAAACTGTCAGACTCGATAAACAATCAAACTTACTTGTATGTCCTGGTTTGTGTGAACAGCTGCTCTTCAGCCTGCACATAATCAACAAAAACAAGATTAACATTAAAATGAGCCACATCCCTAAAAAAAAAAAAAAATACAAGATATATGATTAAACAGCAGTTTGACCAACAGATTCTGCTGTAAATAAACTAAGACATCCCAGTAATCCCAGTTTAAAGTTCATCCAGGCTGCAGCAGGTGTTTGAGACTCTCACTGGTTGCCTCCGATTTGTTCTAGCATTCCTCACAGTACACCGTGTTGTCTCCACTGTAGGAATTGGTTTGGAAAATCGTATCAAATCCTCTTTCCTGTATGAGGACAAATGTTACAATTACATAAAGAAATAAATTTATACAAACTATTAAAAAAAGCTCACACACACACACACACACACTAGTAAAACATGCTCATACAAATCTGAAAATTTCATTTAAAATAGAAAGTGATTTAATACAGTGGTGCAGTGGGTACCACTGTCATCTCAGAGCAAGAAGGTCCTGGGTTTGAATCCACTGGCCAGCTGGAGCTTTTCTATGTTTCCTCCAGGTACTTTGGCCTCTTCCCACCGTCCAAAGACATGCATGTGAGATTAACTGGTGAATCTAAGCTGACTGTAGGTGTGAATGATTGTCTCTTTGTTAGCCCAGTGTCCAGGGCATACCCTGCCCCATGACAGCCGGGATAGACTTTAGCCCCACCAAGATCCTGAACTAGAAAAGATGAATGGATGGAAGGAAGGCTGAGGACATAAGAGTTTGCCTGTATGAAGTGAGAAGCGTCTGGCTGCAACAGCAGATGTTTTAAAATGCAGACTCTTGTGTTCTCCATTAGCTCTTGCCTTCTAGCATCTGAGTTTTGAATAGTCTCTCTAAAAGGTTTTACTAGCCTCAAAAATGTCTAAATTATTGTGGCAATAGAGCCGTGCTATGACTGCTACAATTAGCTCAAAATCTTTATCACCACCAAGAGTTGGAACAAAAGGCATCTGGTGGTACTGGGCTCCACAACTTTCTAAGCCCCTTACATTTAATATAATTTTAGTTTTCCTCATTGTTTTTCTATTATGCAGATGGAAGCGGGTCTTGCTCACAAACTTTAGCTCAGATTACCTGTTGCACCATTGTAAAAGGACTCATATCATCTGTTTATGGTTTGTGACAAAAGCTGCAGGGTGGGCTGCTGACAACAGCAAGAAAAACAACCCAGGGAGACAGCTGAGGCTCCCTGACATCACTGTGACCACCACACTCAGGCCTGACATAGTCCTATTTTCATCCTGCTGGAGTAGACCGTCCCACGGGATGACTGGTTGGAGGCCAAGAAAGATGCGCTGGGTGCCCATGGAGGTGGGGTTAGTTTTCTCTCCGTGACCTGGAAAACAAGCACTGTACAGTCTGGCTACTGCTCACCACACTGTAGGTTTCATCAGTTATCTTTGAGTGACAGTGGAAGCATCCAGAAAGGATTTGTCTCTTCATTGATGACGTGTCCTTTGGAGCATTTTGTTGTGTACGTCAGCTGGCCCTCAAAAATCTTACTACAGGAAAAAAAAAATAATGATAAAAAAACATTCAGACTTCTTGATTATATTTCTGATTCTCACCTCAGACACATGTGGGCTGAGTTCATCTAGAATCAGTTCAAGGCAGTGAGCAGCATCATGCTGCTGAAAAACTGAAAATTACACATAAATGTCATTCAGCCACTGTGTGAGCTTCTCTTTGAGTTTAACTTTAATATGTTTAGCCATCTCACCATTTTGAATCTCCAAAGCCTTTGTTATATTTTCTGTTCCACATGTTCTTTTCTTCAGTCCTTCAAAAATGTTTCTCAGCTCTTCATTCGTTTTCTCTGATCCTGGATCAAGGAGGAGAATAATTTCTCAGTTAATAGTGACCATTTACGGTCCATGTTTCATGTTTTTATCATTAAATGTGGAATTAAATTAAGGCTTTTGTGACAGAGAATGATGTTATTCAGGTATTTAATCTCTTTCCTTTTTGAATGAATCAGTGACTTTAAGCGATTTGACTCCCTCTTAATAACTAAACAGGGTTTAAAAGTCTGTTTACAGATATTAGGGGAAAGTACTGCATATGAGTCAGGCTTATATTAGCTGATATTAGCACAACACACCTGACTTTGTTCTTCATGAAAAAAAATTTCACTCCCCAGAAAAGATTTCCTTTGTTTGTTTTTATGATAGAAAAACCAAGTAAATAGTGAGTCAGTATTTTTCCAAGTTCAAAGGGTTTGCTACGTTGCTAACTCATCTGAAGATAATGTTGCCTGTGTGGATCACTGGTGATTAACCCACAGCAGGTGACTGATCACACATGTTGACTGATTGTCCAAAAATCTATTGGCCACCATCACAATCACGTTTTCAGTACAACACTCTGATGAACCAGTGGTTTTGCAATTGAACCTGATTGATTAACAGTAAAAGTCCTCAATAGTCTTTCTGTTGTAAGAGAATGGAGGAGGATCCTAATTTGGCTTAAAATCTATTTGAACTGAGGTAGAGCGCAGATGGTGAGAGGTAGAAGAAGCAATTTGCCACTAGAGGGAGCTGCCTGTCCTTCCTGTTTTCTTTCCGCTTCACAGCTGGTTGAGATAAACATGATTCCAGAAATAGGGGATAAAAGCTTAGAGGATGATGAGTCGAACACTTCGATTTAATTCAGTTCAACTCAGTTGTATTTATATAGCTCCAAATCACAGCAACAGTCCCCTCAAGGTGCTTTATATTGTAAGGTAAAGACTCTACAATAACAATCAGATGCCCCCCTGTGAGCAAGCACTTGGCCACAGTGGGAAGGAAAAACTCCCTTTTAACAGGAAGAAACCTCAGGCAGAACCAGGCTCAGGGACGGGCAGTTATCTGGTTGGTTGGGGCTGAGGGGAGGGAGACAGGATAAAGACAAACCATAGGAAACTATCCAGGCCTAACTTTATCAAAAGGGAAAGTTTTAAGCCTAACCTTAAAAAAAAGAGGGTGTCTGTCTTTTGAATCTAAATTGGGAGCTGGTTCCACAGAAGAGGGGCCTGAAAGCTGAAGGCTCTGCCTCCCATTCTACTCTTAGAAACTCAAAGAGCCACAAGTAAGTCAGCAGTCGGAGAGTGAAGTCCTCTCTTTTGATATTATGGGACTGTAAGATCTTTAGGACATGATGGAGCCTGATTATTCAAAACCTAGTATGTGAAGAGAAGCATTTTAAATTTGATTGTGGATTTACATCTGTTTCTGGTGCAGTTCTCCGATGAGGTGAAACTGAACTGCTGTTTTTAGTCATCTGTTACCAATTAAATATCAGCAGTGAAATACAAGCATTGCAGAATCTCCCACCTGTCGTGAATCTCAGATGTTATGAAGAACACCTGCAGGACAGGACACTATTGAGATAACATGTGGCTCCTTGATTTTTCAGGCCATGAGGTTTATGCTGCTGGGTTACTTTAAAAAAAAGAAAAAAGAAAATATATATCAGTGCACTGATAAATAATTGTAGAAAAAAATAAAATTTTAACAAAAAACAAAAAAATATGCATATTTAAAACAGGTACTATATAACGAATATATTTTCCCATACCTGATGTGAATCTCCAGTTCCAATACATCCCAAAGGTGCTCAATGGGACTGAGATCTGCGGCGGACATTTGAGTACAGAGAACATCTTGTTATGTTCATGAAACCCGTTTCAGGTGGTTTGAGTTTGTGACATGGTGCATTATCCTGCTGGAAGCAGCCATCAGAAGATGCATACATTTTTTTAACTCACCTGAATCTGTATCCTCTTAGTTTTTTCTTCTGTTCAGTTTTCAGCTCTTTCTGGGTCCGTTTTCTGGAGCTGATAATCTTGAATCGCTCCCATGGGATACATATGGTTATTGTTTCAGTTTATTTAGGGAAAAGATTCCTGGGCCGCTCTGAGGTGCACTCTCTGATATCCATTGATGTCCCAACTGTCCCAAATGATTTCAATTTTTATTTTAAAATACAGTTTTTAATGGTACAAATTTGATTCATAATTTCGTGTCTGGACTTTCACCGGCAGTGCTGAAACTGGGACTCACTCCATATTTTTGCGAAGCGATCATTTCTACTTTTAATAATCGCCGGCTCACCTTCTTTCTTGTTGTCTTGAGTGAAAAACAGATCCGAAATCAAAGTTCTGCCGATGTCGCTGCAAGTTCCAGTTGGACTTTCTTTGCTTACAATGACAGTTTCATATCTTCAAGAAGAGAAAAAAAAAAAAGGCGAAACGATGCATCACGCGCAAGCGAAGTGACCTGGACGCTGGTTCGGGCGCACCGTGAGCTTGTTGCGGAGGCGCGGAGAGCTGCAGACGCCGCGGATGAACAGCGTGCTTGAAAATCCGCCTAAAGTGCACACGACGCACTGCAGAGTCTCCATGGAAAAGTCCAACTGGTCATAAAATATTAGCAGACACTCTGATACACGTTCCCATGATTTTAAAACTGGAAAAGACTTTCCATAACACTGCGATTTTGAATGTAGCTCGTCGCTGTTTACATTTTCAGCTTTTAACTCTTCGCTTTTGGAGATTCATTTACAAAGTTTCAGTTAGTGTCCACATAGTCACTTTAGTTTTTATTGTTTCAAAATGTTTTGAAGTTACATTTGTGTTTTGTACTGGGCTACATATAATATTGGGAACAGTTTATAACACTTTATATGTGACTCATAGTCTGCTATGAGGGCTTCAAGTCTCTGACAGCGCTGATGTCTTGCTGTCACTCCCATGTCTGTCACCAACTGGTGTTGCTGGATCAGGTAGGACCGTCTATGATTACCGAATCACAAACCCCAAATAAATGAACAGCTATATCCGAACTAACTGCACCGCACATAACCACAGAGCTGCAGTCGCAAAATAAGGCATCGGTTCAGCATAACGCAAAGCTGACAACTCTCACATCTAGAACATTTCTAGCTTTTGTTACCTCACCCCCCAATAGGTGGAGGTTTGTTTGTTTGTTAGCAATATAACGCAAAAGGTTTTGAACCAAAATTCATGAAACTTTGTGGAAATAATCCAAGAGCGGTTAAACAGAAGTGAGGTTTATTTTTATAGATTTCAGACCTTGTTTTAAAGAGTCAGAAAAATGCAGGCTTATATAATAAAATGTTTAATAGCGCCTTTTTCAGAAAATAAACAGAAATTATTTGTGTGACTTAATAAGTTTGGACTGCAGCTCACTTAATTCAACAGTGTAGTATTATTTGAGGGTTTTTTTTCCTCTACTCTTGCTTTCATGGATTCATGTGTGTGTTGCGTGTTCTGTTTCAGGGTGAAAGAAGGTTTGTGTGTAGCCAAACTGACTGTTATGCTGAGCGGTCCTTTGAGGAGGTTTGTAAAATGGCTCTCCTAACCCCTGAAGAAATCGAGAACTTTGAAAAAAATGTTCAGCAACTCTAAGGATGTCTTTGATATCAAATCAGTAAGTATGTTAATCACACTGTTAAAAAGCCCATCCGGCAGACCATGCGTGAGTGGCATGGAGGGAGCATGATTCACCCAGTGACCAATAGAAATACATCAATCCGCTAATCACAGCTTGTAGTCGCCTCCCCCAGCTGTAGCAGTAGGGAGCTCAGATTGCCAGAGTGGCTGAGAGCTTAGTCAGAGGGAGCTGCGGCGGCAAGCAAGTTAACGGACTTTTGGACAGAAATTGGACTAAAGCTGGTCTGTGTGCGTCCAGTGGACTAGTAAATTCACCTTGTGAGCGTTGTTGTTATTGTCCCGCATAGACTTAGTAATAACTATTATAAACATGGCTGTGTGCAAGCGGCTATGCTGTTGTTACATAAGCGAGTGTGCTAGTATTGTTTCATAGGGGCCTATGTTGTAGTGAATAAGGCATTGTTATTGTGGAGCACTAGTATGTATCAAACGGAGTTAGCTTGTAATGTTACACCGGCTACCGACAGCTCCTGTGTTAAACCATATGTCACGGTTGCGCTGGAGTAAATTATATCCAGTAGAGGGCAGTGTTGGCCCTTAAATGAGAGATTTCTCCTGTTGATTATGTGCTCATTTTGCCTTGCTTATCCTTACTGTTTATAGAATAATTTGTTAATGATTGTGATGCATACTAATGTTACCATTTTGTACTTATTCCAGAACCACACACACACACACACACACACCCATCTAAACTGGTCAGCCCGAGTGTGTGCTTATTGTGTAGTGAAGGAAAATAAAGTTCTAACCTGATGTGACCTCATGTCTCTGACCGGACTGTATTACAAGGAGAGCATTGTTACCATGAGCGAGAGATAGTGGGTTAGTGTCTGCTATTACAAACACAGTTTGTATTTCTGCACCATATTTGTTATGTATTAACTTTTTTTTCCATTAACAGTGTCCTGGCTGCAAGTCTTATGTGCTGAGAAGTGACTTCAGTGATCTGTGTGTTAAATGTACCATTTGCACAGCTGATTTAAAACAGACTTTCATCTTCTGCTGGCAGTGTTTGAGGAAATGGAAAGGTCCAGCCCCATGTTCAGATCGATGTGGAAATGATGGCTGTATCAGTAATTCCTTAGAAAATCTGAGAACCTGTCCAGGTATCACCTTCAAGGAGGTGAAGGGCATCACTGGCTGTCCCTAAATCTGCGCTTGTCTCGCATGTGGCATCTTAGTCGAACATGACACAAGTGGATGTAAAAACATCCTCTGTACCCGCTGTAAGATGGAGTTCTGCTTCAGTTGTCTCAAAATCACTAAAGACTGTTTGAGGACAAGTGAATATTTTAAGCTTTGCTCCAGTGGTGTGGCTCCTCAACAGACTTCTATACCTTTTTGGTGGTGAAAAAAGGACTAGATGATTACAGAAATGTTCTTATTATGTGCTTCACATCAGAATTTAACAGCTGAACAATTGATAAAGTGATCTGACTTATTTTGAGCTAAAGGGTAAAGTCTGCACACAGTGTGCACTAGGAGAAATCAGTATTGGAATACACAGGGAAACATTGTTATTAGTCATCACGTATCAGACTTAACTGTAAGTTTATCACACTACACCACCTACAACTCAGAATACTCATAAGAAAGGCATGCAATAAAGAGAAATGCAGTTAAATGATCACTCACATCTGCAGCAATGACACACACTACACACATCAAGTTTCTCTTTCATAGTCCATCTCAGCATCCACTCTGGCACTCACCATTGGCAGCCCATCTTACTGCTACGTTGCTGCCTGCGTGGCGCATGCTCAGTAAGTCAGTCTTTCAAACATGTATCACTAAAATAATAAAAAGCATCTAGTCTTTACAAGGTCTCAAATTATTTAAGTACAGCCTCAGATGGAGCACAAAATGTGACAGAAAACATTGTATCATTATTAATTTAACAAGTCAAACCTGGTACTGCTGTGTGCCGGATGTTCTCACTCACTCACTTGGGTGTGTTGGGACAATTCCTTAAATGACCTGCAATCCAATAGTTTCCAGGCCTAACTTTATCATATATAAATTGAATTGAATTATTGTCCTGTTTTTGTGGAGAAATGGGCCATGCTACATAACTTGTGTGATTTCATAATTCTGATTTGTAATGATAACATTAAGGCCAGCAAACAGGTTCAAAACTATATAGAGAGCCATTTCATTCATAATTAAATAAATAAAACTTGTGATTGATAAATTATTAATATTCCATTAAATAAATATCCCTATGAAATAAAAAAATATTTTTTAATTTAATTTATTTCAAGGTTTATTTACTTCAAGATTTCTTTATATATTTTTATATTATTTATCTATTTATTTATATATTTGTTTACATATTTATATATTCATTTGTTTATTTCATAACACTTTTATTTTGTAAAACTACTTTACATATTTCAGTGAATTATTTGTTCAACGCCGTTTTTCATTTGAAGCTCTTTTCATTTTCATGTCCCCATCCACAAGTTTCTGAAAGAGCTTACGTAGGCTGCCATGACAGGCTGCTACTTCCGCCGGGTGGTTCTATACTTCCAGTTTCCCAAAGTCAGAGTCAGAGTTAATGACAAAATTCGTTCACTTTGTACTGTAACGGGTGGCTTTAATAGTTAGAACATGAGCTCGGGTTCAACTTGTGCTGTTGTCGGTTGTCACAACATCAGTCTGTTCATTTTTTTTTTATTATTTTATTCTGTATATTTGTTCGTTTTCCCCAAAATTATACTACCCAGTTGCACATTCCTGTGCCCCTCTGTTTTGTTTTTTTTTTTGTGGTACTGTTGTAAAAGCATTTAACTATTCTACAGAATTTTGGCCCAAAACCGAACGTGTAAAAATTTGAAAAGAAACTGATGCTCTAGCATATCAAACGCTTTGTAGAAGTCCAGGAAAAAGGATGAAACCTTTATCCTCAATCAAGTCACTATACTCAAGTAAATCCTGCACCAGTCTGATGTTATTGTGTATAGATCTTTTGCTCATAAAACCGGTTTGTGTTTCAGAAATAACATCCTTAAGACCTGTTTTTAATCTGTTTGCGTATATATACACGTCAGTAATTTGTAGTCAGTTTAGCAGAGTGATCGGACAGTAGTTGTCTAGAAGCTTGCCGTCTCTACCTGGTTTTGGTATAAGGGTAATGACACCCTGCTTCATACTTTGTGGAAGTGAGTCTTTACATATGATCTCTTTAAAGACCTGGAAAATAAATTCTCTGACACAATCCCAGAAATATCTGTAGAAATTTGCAGTAAGGCCATCAGGGCCGGGGGATTTATCAAGTTTCAAGCACATAATAGCACTGTCTAGTTCTTCTATAGTGATATCTTTGTCACAGTTTTCCTTGAAATCCTCTGATTTGGGGGATGAAGTCTTTGACTTGGCCTAGCAGGAGGTCACAATCTTGGGTTGAAAATGAAGAGCAATAAAGGTTTTGATAAAAGTTGCAAATTTCTTTTGCAAATAGAATTTGGTCTGTACATTCCTCATTGTTAATAAGGGAGGGATTGTATCCATTTTTTAAACTCCCACCTTTGTTCCAGTCTGCAGAAGTATGCACTGTTTTTTTCTCCTTCCTCAATTCATTTGGCTCTGCACCTAATAAATGCACCCAGGGCCTTTCTTTCATAGATGGTGTCTAGTTTAGATTGTAAGGTCAGAAGTTTATTTTTCTCTGCATCAGTCAGTGTCTGTTTAACACATAATAAGTTTAGATCTTTTGGTAACCTAACTTCTTCCAGGTCATTATTTTTTTTTAAGGTTTTTGCTAAAGGAGATAAAATATAAGATACGGGCCCACTCTAAGTATTCCCATTTTTTTAGTGTAGGCCATTACTGAGTCATCTAACAGGATCTTTTCCACTAATTCTTTAATTTCCCTGCAATAGGAATCATATTTTAAGAGATTTGCATTGAATTTCCAGTACCCTCTATGTCTCAATCTCTCAGGAAGAGGAGTAATTGATAACTTAATGCTGCAATGATCTGTAAGAGGAGTTGGAGACATATTACAATCTGATGTTAGTTTGCTTCTGTACCTAACCCGAAATCTATTCTACTCAATGCATCTGATTTGAACCAAGAAAACTGTTTTTTGCTAATATGTTACTCTCCATAAGTCAATAAGTCCTAAGTTGTTACCAAATCAGACAAAGTACGATTTGGATGGGGGTTTGCAAATCCGTTTGGATGTCTATCAAGCCCTTCATCCATAACCATATTCCAATCCCCCCCTATTAAGACATAATAGTTGGGAATCTTTGTTTAAGTTGTTCGACATTTACCTCAATAATTGAAAGAAGTTCCTTATTTTTTGGTGTGCTGCAGTAACCATAAATAAAGAGTGCTCACCCTCTGGAAGACACCCTGCATCGTTCCAGTCCCAAAGAAGGACCGGCCGAGCGAGCTGAATGACTTCCGACCAGTGGCACTCACCTCCCATGTAATGAAGACGCTGGAGCGGCTCTTCCTCAGCCTCCTCAGACCCCAGGTGCAACATGCCCAAGACCGGCTGCAGTTTGCATACCAGGCAGGTGTTGGTGTGGAGGACGCTATCCTCTACCTATTACATCGAGCACACTCTCATCTGGATAAGGGAAATGGAGCAGTGAGGATCCTCTTCCTGGATTTCTCACGTGCCTTTAACACCATCCAGCCCCTCATACTTCAGGATAAACTGCACAGGACGAGAGTGGACCCCTGCCTGGTCACTTGGATTTCCAGCTACCTCACCGACAGGCCGCAGTATGTCCGGCTGAAGGACATCATGCCTGACACTGTCATAAGCAATATGACAGTGCTGGCCCCTCTTCTCTTCACCCTGTACACTGTACACTAAAACAAAATAAAAGACTCAGCTGCAATAACTTTAAGCCAACAAAAAAAAAAAAAAAAAAAAAAAAACACTAACACAC
>VUQJ01031137.1:0-10663 GCA_015108635.1 Andinoacara biseriatus
TTATTTGGGAAAAAAAAAAAAAAAAAAAAAAAACAGAAAAAAGAAAAAAAGAACCATCCACTCTGCATTTAAAAGTGTTCTCCACAAACAGTTTTGTACTGCTATCTAAATATAGCATTGGTAGGGCTGTGAAAGGAGTGACTCAAAGCACTTTGTTGCGCAATTTGCGCCAAAGCAAGCACAGATTATTTCACTACGATAGACAAAAATGAAGGGTTTTGGGAGTGAAAAATAAAGGGAAAACAACATAACCTTGACATTGTATGAGATTTCTTGATTTGGGTTCCATGGCCTCTAAAAAAGTTCAATTATGACATGCAACACATGGAAAAAAAATACCTTATTAAAAATAATTCCAGGAAATGATGTGAAAGTTACTGTATCACAACTGTAATTTTTTTCTCTGTCATTCATTCTTATTACTGCCTGTGGCTTTAATGCCTTTTTATCACAGAGTATTCTGAATGTGTCGCTCCTGTTATGTCTGTCTAGGACTCCAATAACTCTTGGTCTACATTGTGGGACACAGTGAGCGTTGGAAGGCCACCAACAAGGGTAACCAGTGCACAAGCAAGGACAGCCAAAGAATAAAGCCATAGGAATGAAAACATAGAGCACTTGTGTGTATTTTGAAGAGCAGCTCCTGTGTATAGTGTGGGAGAGAGTGACTGACAGCAGGGGCCCGCAGTTCACCATCTGACAAACAAATTAACTTTAGAGTTTGACTTTGTTTTGTCACAGAGTATTATTAAAAGGTAGCAGCATGAGCCAAACAACAAATAATAAAAAAAGTAAGAGGGCGATACGTGAATGGAGAGGCTGATGTGAATCAGACAGACCAGGCCAAAAAAAGTGGGGACAAAAGATACACACACACAAAACCAAAGGGACACAAAGTGACAGAGAGACAGACAGAGAAATGAAGAGTAGATCCGTGTGAGGACAGAGAGAAGGACGCAGGCTGAGAAGAAAAAGCTGATTACCCTCATGGATGGTGCTGTGCACAATCCAATCAATACAACCCTCTCCTCTTCTCTTCTCTCCATCTCTGTCTCTTGTTCTCGTCTAAGAAACATGACCCTTTATGAGGTCCATAAAACCTCCAATATAGATCAGGATCACAGACACGTACAATTTTCACACACAAACAGAGAAGAAAGTAAAAAGTAAAGTGCTCCAACAGGCTAGTGCACAGTCCTAAAACATATATGGCTCCAAAGAAGTTCAGAAAAACCAGCTTGACCTTACGAATGTCTCTTTTGTTGTTTGTTTAGAGAAGATTGGGCCATGATAGCTGCCTTCTTGTTTATGCTAAGGTCAAATAACATTGTCAGCAGCATAATTCAAAACCAGGCACCCATGGGCGCAAAGTACGGTAAATGTCACTGTTATTGAATTGATCTCTCACGGTCAAATCAACTCACATCAATTTAAAGAATGAAAATTAATGGTTTCTCTAACCACTAGTCTATTCAGACATGGAAGAATTCATTGATAAGTTTGTGTTTTCTCCTTTTTTGCTAATGTTCTCCTTATTTTTGCATGGTTGTCTCCCTCTGGTTTGTCCAAAGTAAAGAGTTAACATGTATGCGAGGAGGAGGGGGAGGGAGACCCCACGTGCATTTCTGTTCCTTCGCTCTCATATGAAAAGCTTTGTCATCAATAAATTAGCTATGTATGCATTATACATGGCTGTCTGTGGATCCGAGCACAAACACAGACATACACATGCAAGAACCCCAAAAAAACTCACTAAAGCAATCATTTATATTTACAGTACCATGGTCAAGTGAAGATATGTGTGTTTTTTCACCTTGACCTGGGTTGGCTCAATTTGATGGCATTTTTTTTTCTTGTTTTTATTTTATAAACATGCAATCATCAGCTTACAAAAAAGTCTCAACAACCTAACACTGCACAATGTCTGACCATCTCCTTCTTCACCAAAACAAGCAAGGATGGATGTGCAAATGTTTACTAAAGACAGACCCTATTAGGAGCTCTGAACGAGTCAGTGGGGTGAGAAAACAAAACGCACGAGTCCATGCTGAGTTCACCTCATCCAGGGGCAGGTAGCTGAGATCCTCATCACAAGCAGGTGTAATTATTTTTGACTTTCAGCTGTCACGTATGGGCACACATTCAGGAACACTTTAGCATGCATACTGGCAATAAACACTGACTTCATCACACACACATTTAGTGTACGGAGAGGCTTTTTTTTTTCATTGGACAGCACTGTGAAGAGCTACTGTAAGAGAAGCTCCATATCTGGATTGAGATGAAAACGTACATGAATGAATGAATGTATGTGAGACCTCCAAGCCCATGTGATAGAGGTAAACGTCTACATCTACTTGCTCATTCACACAGAGTCACGGTCCAATGATGCTGGTGGAGCAAAGCAGATGAAGCCACCAGCCAGCCGAGCCAGCCCTCGTCTCTGTTACCTTTCTCTTTTGTTCCCGGGATGCTGTTCTCCTGCTCTTCCTCCGCTTCTCCTTCTCGTCCTCTATTGCATTCACATCCACTTCCCCCCGATTCTTCTTCAATTGGGAGGCCGCGTGAGCCATGATAGGTAATAAAAAAAATGAAGAAGCACCACACACTACACACGCGTGCCTCACCTGAAATCCCAGAGAAGTTCAGGGGATATAATTTGACAAAACCGGGATCTCAGAGGAAAAAATCGGGGTAGAAAAGGAAAGGGGGGGAAAGGGAAGAAAAATGCCCTCCTTGAAAAGGAGAATGGAGAAGAGTAGGGTATCGTTTTTGTATGTATGTATATATATCCTGTGTGTCCTTTCTTTTGGTTGTTGCTCTGGTCTGGTCTTTCTTTCTTTCTTTCTTTCTTTTTTTTTTTTAAAGTGATGGAAAGCTGGGAGAGAAGAGACAGCAGCTTCTCCTCGTCACCTCTTCCTCCTCCTCCTCCTCGTGTGTCATCCGTTGGCAGTGTGAGAGGAGCATGTCCAGGAGAGGTGAGGACGAACCGGATGGAGAGAAAAGAGACACGAGCATCACCAGCATAGAGGTGGAGGGAGGGAGGAGAGAGGAGAGAGAGAGAGAGAGAGAATGGAAGTGAAGGGAGGGTGCGAGGAGTGGGGGGTGGTTACCGTGGTAACAACGCTCTGTTTCCGTCCGTTCTCTTAAATATTTCTCTGTCTTTCTTTCTTTTTTCTCTTTCTTTTTCTTTCACTTTCTTTCTCCATCTCTGTTCTCTAGTTCCTGCTGCTGTACAGTACCACAGCTGCTGCTCCACCATGGGGACATGCGTGTGTGTGTGTGTGTGTGTGTGTGTGTGTGTGTGTGTGTGTGTGTGTGTGTGAAAGAGATAACAGAGTGTGAGTAGATGTGAGTGCATGAATGAAGCAAAGGCATTGGTTAGGAAAGGAAATGGTGGCAGGAAGCAACAGCAGAATGGATGAGTGCATATTTGCATTTATGTATGCAACATCAAAACCTAAACTGTGTGCGTATGTGTGTGTGTGTGTGTGTGTGTGTGTGTTTATTTTTTTAACCACCACCTATCTATTATCACACACATACACACATTACAGCTGGAGGTGACCAAGTAACGGGATGAGGATGGAAGAACATGCAGAGGACACACATAAAGCGAAGGACGGAGGGAGGAGAGAGTGAATGAGTGATGCTCAAACCACCGGACCCCCACACACACACAAACACACAACCATACACAAGGAAGATTGTAACAGTGTGCTTGGCTCATATGAAATTGAACTGAAATAATAAGCCAGTCATCCATTTAGTAAATGAGCTAACCAGGAATGAATTATAAATGATTTTGTAAATGAATTAATGAATAATTTAATAAGTGCACACATCCAAAATCTAACAAGTAAATGCCTGTTTCCTAGATTTACGAGTTCTTCCCTAACCTCAGTGTGGTCAACCCATCTGGGATCACTGACATCCTGATGGAGAGGTCAAACAGGACCAGGGGAGCTTTTGTTTCACCAAGTCACTTGGGTCTTTGCTGAAAACAGAGAAGAGGACAAGAAAGAGGACAGAGCAACGGTAAAGAAGATCTACACAGAGCAAGAGAGGCGACAAAAGACCCTGTTTGATTTTTGCGACTGAAGAAAGGGGAAAAATATAAAGAGAAGGGAAAAAAATAGTCAGACGTCTTATTTAGGACGTCCTTCACAACGACCATGCTAACGTCATACATGGCATCGTGGCAGATGGAGCACGCAGCAGCCATCTTTGTATTTCTTTCCCTTCTCGTCTGCGTGTCAGAGGCACTCATGAGTCTGACTGGGTCCTGTCGACACCAGGAGGCTGCCTTTTCTCATGCCTGTCTGCTTTCCACAGATTCTGTGTTCATTCACACCTCAAACTGTATGGACTAAACGTGGGACCATATGGTGAAAAGTGGAGAGTAAGAAAGGAGATGATCGGGCACTGGTGTTAGTGAAAGAGAACAACTCTCCTGGGAGACATGACGGGTTTAGCTGGTGGACATTCATGTAACGATATGAGCGTGAAATTCCTTTTTCTCTCCCCCAAAAATCTATTCATCCTCTCCACTTCATTTCTTTCTTTTCAACCACAAAACAAGCCAATCGCAAAAAGGGGGGGCTGAAGCTGACTTACAGCCCCCATCATGCATCAGGGGGTGTCACATTATGCCAAATTATCATGCGGTTGCTAGGTGAGGGCCAATGGGATGGCTCTGGGGAGGATAGGATGGATGGATAAGGAGCGTGGAGAGGTAGGGATGAGGGATTAGGAAAAGAGGGAGCAGGGGGTGGGTACATGTGTGCATGTGTATGTGGATGCATGGAGGCGTGTGTGCACATGATATACAAATCACCCAAATGAAAAGAAAATCTTTTGTCCAAAGAGAAATGTAGGAAAATAAATGTAAAAAATAAAAAAAAATGGACAAAAATAGAAAAAATGGACAAAAATCTATTTCAGTATAAAAAATACATTCAGTAATTGCCAATTCTAAAGCCTTTTTTTTAAACAATTCATCCATCCATAAAACCCTAATCACACTTTGATAGCCAAGAGAAGAGCGTACCCTCCCACAGCTCTACTTGTAGTAAAACCCACTGCCAAGGTGTCCTATATTTCAGACACCAGCAGTTTGCAGGCAAAGTGAAATAACGACTACTACAATAGAGCCGAGTTGGCTGGTGGCCGGTGAACTTCAGAGATGGACAATTATTGGACGTTTTCCACCATTTTTCAGGCACCATGCCATAAATATACAGCCAGGAAAACAAATAAGACTGCTAGAATCATAAATCACACACAAAAGGAACAATACACAGCATAAAAGGGGTTCTCTGCATTTTACAAAAATATAAATGTTAAATTAGTACATTATGGCAATGGTAATGGTAATTTTTACTTAGTAATAGTAGGAGACCTGCACGGCAATAAACTGGCACAATGCAGGCACAGTGATTATAGGAGTAGTTTAAGTACAAGCAGCAATAATAACTTCTTTAGTGACTTAAAATTGTTCCATTACATGTTCCATTCTAACTCTGTATAGACAAAAAAGAATATCAAAAACTGAATTCTTGTGTCTTCAGATACCCCTGAAACTAGGTTGTTTTATATCTGTGGTAAGCTGTGCCTTGTCCTGAGTCTGTGAATCCTACCAACGCAGCTCCCAAGCTTGAATACAGTTTGTCCAATCGCAGCATCACTCCCAGTGGCCTCTTTGACCTCCGCAGTGACAACAGCGCTTCCCCAAACACATAAACAAAAACAGTCAAAGACGAGACAATGTCCAGAGAGTTGGGGCCGGGAAGGTCATATTGAGGCTGCAGAATAGGTAATTACACTGACACCATAAAAAAGGGAAGAGGGTGAAGCATTCTGCAGCCACATGAATAGGTTTTACTGCCCCTTTTAACCTGGCCATATAATAGGTAATTACTTGTGACCAAAATAAAAATAAAGTGTTTCTTTGCTCTGTTAATTTTACATTTACTTTACAATCTATTTTTCATATATATTAGTCAGTTATATTTAATATTAGTTTTTTGATTGACACAATCAATTTGCATATAATGTAGCATCTGTTTTGAGGTTTTGGAAAAGAAAAAAATTTATTTTGACCGGCCTATTCATGCATTATACTCTGCTGCCATCTAGTGCTCAACTGCAGTAACAGTTTTTTGGGCTGTACAGTACCTTCTAAAAAGCAGCTTTTGTTTAGAAAACATATGAAACACAAATCTAAGATCCTAAAATCAGATGAGATGGAAAAGCACCAACATATTGATGCATATAACTAAAAATATCAATATGTCTGCCTGCTATATACAACACATGAATGAATTTCACCTGTTCTCCAAATCCACCTCAGTCATTAAAGATTTAAGATTTTGCTTCTGTGCTTGAGACCTTTACACATAAAACAACAGAACTCGTTTCAGCTCATATGTGACCATACCATCCTGCACTGTATGAAATTGGAAGGCCTCTAAAACTGTTACAGCTACAAGAGCTTCTAAATTCTTTTCTCCCCTCCCTATGCTGTGCTTCAGCTGGGGAGAAATCATTGTTTGCTGGTCTGGAAATGCCTCCAGGAACAAGAAAAAGGGTAGACAAAAAGAAAGCAAGGTCAAATGGCAAGTGGCACAGACTGACAAGAAATAGATCTACCCACACAGAGAAATACCACCTACACTTGGCCTGAAGGCTAACGGATCAACATGGGGAGGGAAGGGTGGTGGTGAGAAGAGGTACTGTGTTTATAACGCCATGACATAAAACCACAGAAGAGAAATAGAAAAAAATAAAATAAATAAAGGCAGTAACAGTCAGTCTTGAAAAACAAGCAAGACACAGGATGAAAATAAGTAGACACAAATAAAAAAATATCAGTTCCTTCGAGATAAGCAGAACAGAAAACATGCAACAAAACAAATTACTCAAACTTCAGTTTATATTCAGCTGTATTGCAGTCATACTTAAGTGTGTGTATTTACAGCCACAGCTAAAGATGACATTGTAGTTGTTTTGGTGAGTTTTATTCATTTATTTATTTATTTTGGTTCTCATCATTTAAATGTCTACACAACACTGGATTTTACTCGCACACACACTAGCTCTTTTGCATACCATCTATTTTTCTTTCCTCCCCTAAATGCCTTTCTTGTTCTGCTACTCTGTCACCTAAATTATTCTAATGTCTCCCCTCCGGATGAGCAAAACGTGCCACGAGACATGCGCTTTAACCCAGTTAGCTACCAATAACCTACCTAAATGTGTGTCACGACCAAGCAGTCCCCTTCAAACCAGACCAAAATGTTCTTCTGTGGTTTCCCCACTGAGGGGCAGACAGAGATTCAGAGTGGAGGGGATTGGCATGCTAACATACATACGGTGTGTACGCACGCACACACACACACAGAGGCAGGCAGTGTACAAGCTTTGAGGTGGGGATTTTAAATTGTTAACTTACTGTAAAAGGACAGATTCATATTCAGTAATAGGTAAAAAGACAAGAAGCCGGGGAGCTGTGCACTGATTTCACTCACAAATCCAGATGTGACTAAATGAATTTACTGACAGAAAAACATCGGCTCACTGCTATTGTGGTCACAACAAAAAAGGAGAGCCACACAAAAATTATTTTCAAAAAATGAGGACTCGCGCAGGATTGACAGTGTATCTGCGGTCCACTGGATTACACGCGCTCTCTGCTTCTCCAGCACAAAAAAAAGACGAAAGGACGTGATGTGGAAAATCATGTCACCCCAGGATAAACCACTTGGGAAGTTCGCGCAAACAAAAGTGAGCACATTTATATTTCTATTACACCAGCTGCAGCAGTGTGGATTCAAAGCCCATCAGCTATAGGTCTCCAGATTACACACGACTCTGTAGAGCCTCAAACATCGGCAAAGCATTTTAAAGTAAAAGCAGCTGCCCAAGAACAATGTGAAAATACTAGACAAATCGCTCACATCCATGCTACATAATCTACATTCCACTATGAAGGAAATATTGTGGAGTAAACACAGGTCAGTATGAGGGGAAGAGAGAAAACATAAATCAGTAATTTCAACAGTTTTTCTTTCCAAGCTCCAGGCTATTGCAATAAAAAAATTTTAGACGGATATGTAAATAACAAGAAGAACAAACACAGTTGACTGTTTGATTAGGAATTTCCGGTAATCAATGGGGAGTTAATTTCTTGGCTGAAGCAAGTGGTGGTCTGACTGTGATGGCTGTGCAGCGGGGGGAAGTGAACCCCTCTCTGATTTACACAGAAATGGCAGCAGAAGAATAAACAATTTCACGGTCTGCTGGGAAGAGTAAAACACTTGCACAGTCACATCCAGTGTATTCTTATTCACTGGTTGCTTTTTCGTCAGCATGTTGTACCACAATAAGTAATTTCACCAAAGCACAATACCATCAAGTAGCTTTTAATCATATGCAATGTGAAATGAACTGCTTGCCTTTGCACTGACAGTAATATAAACTCTGCAAGACACCGATTTTAAAGTGCATTGTATTTCTAACAAAAAACATAATATTTTGCTCCTGCACACTTCTTTATTCTCGTAATTCTCAAAGCTTTATTGCATATTTACAGTAAGTCTTACTGTATTGCGTTGTCCTGGAAATCCGTTGTGGGCAGAACGATTATGTTTGTGGCTAAGCAGAAATTTCAATTAGGGCATTAATAAAACACCATTTCCTGATGGCAGCCATTACAAGCCAGCCTGAGTGGTTTTTAATTGTGAGCATTAGGGATATACTGTCCTGCTTTACTTTCAATTACTGAACTTAATGGAAGAACAATGGAAAAAGGAAAGGCAACGAAAATGAAAGTGTTATTCGCTGACAATTTTTTTCTGAATTACTATGACAAAGAGAAGCAGGAGTAAACAGGTACAAAGTTAAGAGGGCCTGCTTGTTTAGGAGAAAGCTTCTTTCTGTATCCTTTTCTGCAAAGAATTTTCTTAATTCTGTTCTTAATGGAGAAACAAAGGACTGACCCTTTTGGCATGGCAGACAGCTCTAAATGTTACAACACCCATGAGACTCATAAGCTGTTGCCACTCAGGAGAAGCCAGTCAAGTGCAAATCAAATGATTGAGTTTACAGTGCTTCTCTGCTGCAGTGTTGAATTCAACCAAAATTCATCACACGCATGCAAGGATTTTAATCTTGGTGATAGTTTTTTGTTTTGTTTTGTTTTTTAATTCCAAAAAGTTACGTGCAATTTAACATAAGCCACCATGCAGCCTGGATAAATTCTTTTTTTTACATTATAATAATAAAAAAAATTATGTTGGTAGCATGATGGCTCAATTGTTAGCACTTGTGCTTTAGTAAGAGGGTCCTTGCTTCCCATTGCTTTTAATGCTCAGGATGGGTTAAATGCAGAAAATGAGTTTCCCTACTGATCAATAAAGAACATTTAATCACTTATGCATGCAAAGTTGTATTGTCTGTGTTAAACTAAATGAGATTGGGGGCCCTCCCACTTCACAACCCTGCTAGCAACCCCTTGATCGCTGGATATAGAGATATATGGCTGAAGTCTCACTGGTCATGACCCTGCATGTCCAGCTGATCACAAATAAGATTATGGGAAATAGCTTCTAGTCTCTTAACAGTTATAGTCAGAAATCCTCAGGAAGTCTCTGGTGGGCGAGGTGGTGGGATATTCCAGGAGCTTCATACACAAAAGAAACATCTAAAAAACAAAAGCTGCCATGGTAACTGGAGGCTGATTTTGTTGATGAGAACTGGGAGGATGTTAAAGGATGCCACAGTTTTCTCTAAAAATGTAAGAACTAATGTTGTAGAGAACATTTAAATGTTGATCATAAAAAGGTATTCTACTGTAGGTGAGCTGTCTTTTGAAGAAAGATTTTTGAGATGTTTTCTCTTAGTGTTTAGTGCAATCATGACCATGAATTTCAGCCTTTATCTGACTGCTATTGTAGTGCTCAGATATAAATGGTTAATGGACTGGTACTTACAGAGTGTTTTTCTACTCTAACTGAGCACACAAAACACTTTTTACTACAAGCCTCATTCACACGGTCACACAGATGGAAGCATCGGGAGCAATTTAGGGTTCATTATCTTGCTTAAGGACACTTAGGCATGCAGACTGTAGGAGCTGGGGATCAAACCACCAACCTTTCAAGTAGAAGATGACCTGCGCTACCTGCTGCTAGTGTGGTATATGTGGATCAGACTAGAGTATGTGGACTGGACTAGAGCAGCTTATGAGAACTGTAAACACGCATCCCATTTAAAACAGTAATGGAAGAAATGTGCATTACAGTGGCATTACAATGCCAAAGCAAACACAAATGGGTCCCTAAAAATAAATGCTTACTTACACATTTGTGCTTTTTTTCTGCAATTTGACAAGTTTATGAGAGAAACACACATTATGCAGCAGGGCATCGTTTTACACAATACTGTGTAATTATCATGTGATTGTGAGATCACAAAGAAACTAAAGGCAGAAGGGAAAATGCTTTATATATATCTATATATCTATATCTATCTATCTATTTATATCTATATCTATCTATCTATCTATATATATCTATATCTATATATATATGTGTGTGTGTGTGTGTGTGTATATATATATATATATATATATATATATATATATATATATATAATGAAGTAC
>VUQJ01031143.1:8280-29828 GCA_015108635.1 Andinoacara biseriatus
TTGCGTTTCTTTTTCTGCATCTTTTGTGTGTCTGGTTTCAATGTTTTTTTGCCTCGTTTCAGCGTGTGTGCATGCAGTTATGGCAGTGTTTGTATTTCTGTGTTTCAGATTTTGGTCATTCTTTGGTTCTCACACTCATCAAGTCTTATTGTGGGTTTTCTCGCGTGTTCTGGATTCAGTTGTTTGACCACCTTCCATGTGATGACAGTAGTTGTGTGTTTGTTTGTGTGGTTGTGCTTCTCCAGGCTGTCAGTTTCTCTCATTGTGCTCATCAGGTTGTTTTTCCGTAGAAGTTTCTTGTATCAAACACGTCATTCAGTGTCTCATCTCTTTGTGTCTCTTTTGTGTCTTGTTGTGTGCCTTTAAGCCTTTTTATTTCTATTTTTTCCTTTGGTTATTTTGCAGCGCTGTGCACAGTACAAGCCCCAGTGATAGCGCCTCCCGGTGGTCGTGTTAGTTTCTACATCAGGACCCTGTGAAATTTGTGCTCAGCCTCTGTCTGCGTTATTTTGAGCTCAACAGCAGCTTTTCCTGGTGAAGAAGCTGCATTTCCTCATATTTTGATGTTTTCCTTTGTCTCATGTAAAAATAGTTTCAGTATTTGAGCGCCCGCTCTCAGAGGCCGCCCTCCCTCTCTGCACGCTGTCTGGCTCATCCAGAGTTTCTAATTAAAAACAGGGCAGTGCTGAACATTAATTAGATGCATTAAACACTGCTTGAGTGTGAGAACAGTAATTGTGGAGGTCAGCGTGTTACGTCACAATCTCCTCACTATTCTTGTGTCTCTGACAGATTTCTGCATCCTCCATTAATTACCCAGCAGGCCACATCTGCTGCAGAGGCAGGCGGCAGGCTCCGTGAACTGGTTCCTGCACATCGGCGTGTTTGGGCGTAATCTGCAGGTATTTCCAACTGAGGAACGATCTCCTCTGTAAATCGAACTGAATCTAAAATATGTTTCATGAGTTCACATTCGTCTGAGCTGAGTCCAAAGAGGAGCTCAGTGTGACAATCACACGCCAGATATCTTCATCTCCTCCGAGTCGTGCACCACTGCTGCTTTTTGCCAAATTGGTGCTTGTAAACGTAGCTGAATGATCCTCACAGAGCGCCGTGTCACCGG
Organism: Andinoacara biseriatus; assembly: GCA_015108635.1. Lineage (NCBI taxonomy): Eukaryota > Metazoa > Chordata > Actinopteri > Cichliformes > Cichlidae > Andinoacara > Andinoacara biseriatus. The sequence continues at coordinate 9,404 of VUQJ01031143.1, forward strand.
ATCAGTGTGATACTGAAGAATCGGAAAAAGCTCTGAGTGAAGTGCAGCCGTAGGGAATGTTTTTCTTCTTGGATTTACAGAGAGTGAAAATCTGTAATTATGACATCACCTGAAGGTTCAATTCACAGGCGATCAAAAAAACCTGTGTGTCAAATCTGAGCATTATCAGTGACACAAATTCGCCTGTGTCATGGTGACACAGGCGGCTGTAGCTGCTAGCTGTCTGCTAGCTTCACCTCACCTGACTGGAGTCCCTGAACTGGACCTCTGGACCGTGTTTGCGCTGTTGGAGCCTGTTGGAGCATGTTGTGTGTGTGGATCCACGATGGAGCCGGCTGGCACCAGCTGTACTCACTGCACTTTTCTGACGCTTTGTGCACATTTGTGGTTGTCGTGCATCAGCTATTTGATCTGTCTCATGCTGGCTGATTTGTGCGTCTTTGGTTGCAAAGCCACGGAGGTAACAAATCACTCACAACAATTCTGTGATTGACAAAAAAATGATCGGCCACTCTTTTTTACAAATATTTTCCAGTCTGTCACCAAACAGCAAGAAAATGGCTTAAATATATTAAACTGAGAGAGTTGGAAGCTCCACACTTGAACAAACACTATCGGTAATTTCAAAGCTCTAAGCGGCACGCTGTAATGAACATAACTGCTGTATTTTGGGCTGAGGGGATAAAAACTGTGAAAATGTTCCACTGAGCTGCAAACGTGAGATAAAAGAGTCCTAACTCACAGGTCTCAACAGGATGTGCGATGCTTGTGATAACAGCACACTTAGAGAGTAAAAAAGCCAATATTCTCCCTGAAAATACAACAATCCATTAATCTGAATTGGGCCCAGCGGGCTCCTGTAGCCAGCCGTTTGCATTTTTGAAGACTGCGGCTGAAGGATACGATCATTGCTTAAGGCGCAGACCAGAGACGCTGGAAGAGCCCCGCGGAGGATCTGAGGGCTAATTTCCACTCATCACGTCAAGCGTCGCGTATCCACACAACATCCAGAGGAGGTCTGAGCCGTCTCCACCATCAGCTTCCTCCGCTACATGAATACGATTCTTGCTCCTCCCTGGAAGCGCTGAGACCAAAGTCCTTCCAGGAGCACTCGGCAGCCATCTTGGCTCAGGGAAGTTATTGCTTTTATTTCAGCACCTCGATGAGCCGTAACTGAGTCAAACGTTAAAGCTTCCCCAGACCGAGGAGCTGGACGGCGACCACCACAGATCCAGATTCCGGGAGTACCCGACGGTTCCTGGAAGTTTCCCGTTTCTCTGCCCATCCACAGGTACTGTCGGCTCCCTGCGCTGAGAAACATCACCCGGAAACTCGGACCATTTAATGCATTCAAACACTTGGCTTGGATCCTCATTAGCCGAAGTTAAATCCTGATTTTACATTTGAATTTAAATCTAATCGCTGTAAGCTGATATCAGTGACGGCGTGGGTCCTCCTCAGCTCAGTTTTTGCAGCAGCTTTTCACCATCTCATTTTTTTCAATCATAATTCACTGTAAATGTGACGTAATGATGGACTCAGACGGAGAATTTCATTATTTCTCCCATTACTGTGTAAAGATGCTGAATTTGGAGAGAAACTCTGCTTTAATGTTCCTGTTTCTGAGCCTCACTGACGGCTCTCTGACAGATGTTTCAGAGTTCCTGTCACCAGAGTTCAGTCACAGTTTCACTGAGAAAAAAGGTGAGATTCAGCCTGTAAATCAGTCGGTGATGTAATCACTGTCTCATCCTCACATGCTGACCAGTGAAGGACTGGAAGAGCTCCTGGGATTAAAAATATGAACTTTCAGTCGACTCTGAGCTTTGACTGCAGCTTTATGATGGAGGAAATGAATCAGCAGGAGGGGAGGAGTCAGAGTTTGCTGAAGCGAGCAGGTGGAGCCTGTTACCACGGTAACTTGAAGTTAACTCTTCCTGGACCGGAAAACCCGAGTTTCCCTCAGCTCAGAGCTGGAGCTAAACCCGCCTCGCGGGCCTGGATCCACAAACCACAGAAGCTGCACGATGCTATCGGTGAAGCTTAACTCCACCTCTAATCAGGTAAAGTGGAAATTTAGAGACAACCTGCAAGAACTGTGGCCAATGAGACCCTGATATTTTTAATTTTCAATATTAAAGTCATTTCTTCTCTTTTCTCTTACATTACAATAAATAGACATTTATTTCCAGAAGTTTATCTCTTATTGTCCATCACTTTATCACAGTGGTATGAGTCACGCGCGCATGTACGTGCACGCGTATGATATGTGGGTACCCAGTGTGCGAATCAGAGGTTGAGAAACAGAAGCTCTGCCTCCTAATCACACTTAATTACAATGACCTCGCTCGCCTGAGGTGCAGCAATCACAGATTTCATTACAGCCGCACATTTTGTGTGATCAGGCGACACACATGCACAGACCAGGGTGACACACACACACACACACACACACATAGAGCACGCATGCAGTCATCAACATGCTGTTATTTTCCCAGCCTCCTGACGGACGACTAAATGAAGCAGAAAGCAACAAGCTGCAGAACAGTTACCCTTCCTAACTCGGTGTGTGTGTGTGTGTGTGTGTGTGTGTGTGTGTGTGCATTGTTATCATCACTGTATTTGTAAAACAGCAGCTAGACTGTGATTCATCTCCAACAGGAGTCTGACAAACCCGAATGGCTCGCCCTTCATCCTCCTCTTCCTCCCCTCTAAACTTCCTCGCCTGTCTCTCTTTCTTGCCGTTTCCTCATCCGCGAGGAGCTAATTTGCCACCGTAAAAACGTGGCTGAAAGTGGAGCTGTGGGTGAGAGCGCTGACATTTCTGTGAGGTGGAAGCTGTGCCACATGGGTTATGAACGGGGGTCTGTTTGCCTACAGATGATGGAGTGTGTGTTTGCTGTGGCATTAAAAATGTGTGCTTCACCTGGACCAAAGTGAGATGCACAGTAGGTACGAAGAGGCAGAAATACACACAAGATGACTACAAAGACACACAAGAACACTGCAAGGAGACCAGGATCACGGTGGACGCTGGGAGCAGACAACATAAACATCAAATCCTTTTGGAATTTCATGGAAAACTCATCCCGAGTCCTTCACATTGGAATCTGTCCACAGGCCGTAGGTCTGTGTCCGGCACTGGCAATAAAAGGTGTTTAATTGATGAAAAAGTTACCTAACGCATATCTAAATGTTGTAAATGTGACTGATTAATTCATGCAAAGACACTCACTCCTCAGCTGCTTTCACATTAAAAGCCTTTTTCCACACTGCAGCTCCATTAAGTCCGGTCAGGCTCCTGCTTACATAATTCATCAGGCACACCTCTCTGTTTAATCTGATGCTGTTAATTCATTTGTCCTACAGTGCCCTCGATCCTCACCTCGCTGTCGCCGGGAACCGAAGAAGAGGAGGAGGAGGAGGGGGACAAGGAGGAGGTGAGAGGTCGTTAGAAGAAGAATATTCTGGAGGAGAGGGAAGTGGGCTGAGCGGTCCGCAGCTACTCTAACTTTGAAATAATGACCTCGCTGCCAATTACAGTTTCAATGACCTCACTTAATTGAATGGCACGCTTCCAGTCACAATGAACATTTGAATTCAGCCCATTTGGGAAGCTGGGAGGAAGACATTATTTTGCTTTGGAATGATTTAAAAAGCACTTCAGAGGGTCCACGTTACGGCCTGGAGCTGAGCCCGAACAGCCTCCGCTCACAGCGACACCATTGGTCCTGATGTCGGCTCATAAATTTAACAGGCGTCTCCATTTTTAGGCTGATGTTTTTAGTTCCGGATTAAAACCAAACACTCGATGAAACAGAGCAGAGCCGATGGCAGCAGAGCTCCCCAGGGTGCCTTAAGCACGTGCAGGTGAGCGGGTCTCAAAGATTATTGATTAAAGCTTTTTATGATGTCATATCTTCCGATATAATCGTCTGTTATTTTGACTTTAACCATCAATTATTTGCCAGTTATTGTCCAAGTGTTTTTGTAAAAGTTACATCTTTTGAATACAGTATGTTTATTCTCTTTATTTCTCTTTATGAAACTAGAGTTTACAAAATCTTTTGGCCCTTTTCCTGACCTGTTGGGTCCTTTTCCAGCCCTCTTGGCAGCCTTCCCGTCACGTGCAGGCACCTGGTGACTATCATCATCATCACCTTTGACAGTTTTATCGCCCCCAGCTGCCAAAACCCAGATAAGGAGGGAAATTCCTTCTCTCGGGTAACATCGTATCAACACGATGGGAAAAAAAGGGCCAAAGACTTTGATTTCTGTCCTGCAGTTACTCTGACTGCCCACTAGTCTGACTCTCACAGCACATGATTGATAGGAGCAATTAAATGTAGACATTAAAAACATTTAGAAGTATAAAGCAATTAAACACTATTTTTAAATGAATGTCTGAGTGCTCATCATAAACCATAAAAATATCATGAGTGCAACATCCAAAAAACAAGTAAAAACATCCAAAAAAATATCCCACACTGACGTTCACATACTGGAAAATATTTACCACACACACACACACACACACACACACACACACACACACAGCAGTATGAAGGAGTATCAGGGCCACATTATCAAAAAAAATAAATCGTGCATTTTGAGAATTAAGTTAAAATTTTGATAAAAAAGTTGAAGTTTGGATTAAAGTTGTTTAAAGTCAAAGTCACAAAAAATTTGTATCTTCACAGCAGCTTCTTTCTTTTAGTAGTTCTTTTGTGTGTTTGGTAGTTTTGTCTGTTTGTGACTTTGTAACCATAAAAATAAAACGTAATTGTGTTTTTTGTTGTTATGCAGCTCGTTGTCGCTGAGTCATTTCACTGTAAATGAATGTGTTTTAGGGTTTTCTGACTGTGGATTAATGCAGCAGTTTGTTCAGATATGAACTCTGAGGTGAGTTTGAAGCCTCTTTATTGTACATTTATGACAGGTTATATGACACAAAGTAAAATCTGAGATTTTTTAAAGCTGTATTTACTTCAGTGGCAGATTCCTTTCAGTATTTTTTATAGAGCATTTGATGTGTTTCTTCAGCGTGAACAGGTGACACAGGTTTGATTCCCTTCGTGTTTTCTGATGTGCTGAAACAGGAGCTGCTGAATTAAACAAAGGCTTTCCCGCTCACTCGGCTCCGCTCCGTCTCACTTCACTCCCGCGGCATCTCTTCCTGTCTGAACGTCTCTTTCTGCCAAATCTGTGTGCTCGACTCTCCGCCGCCTGCCCGGAACCCATTCAGCAATCATCAACAAAATGGCAGCTCATTCATTCATTTTGTTTTCGACACGCTGGATCCAGCCTCAGAGAGCTGCAGAGAGCCGCGGCGCTGTGCTAAAAGCAGCAGTCAAACACTTCACCGTGAGTGGATCGGCTCCAGCCTCTCAGTATCGCTCTCTCACATAAATGCCCCTCTCCACGGCGTCCAGCTCTCTGCGGCCCTTTTCTAAATGTCGTTGGGCTCGGCGCCGGGCGTGTTTCGCAGAGATAGACGCTCCGCACAGCAATGAATCTGCCCTCGGTGGTTTGCCAAGGCCAGACTGAGCCGGTGCCCTGCCTGCCCCCGGGACCGTCACAGGTCCATGTGTGACAGGACGCAGCGTTTGTGGCGTGACGGTGCTGAGAGATGCAGCCTGATGCTCTGAAATGACAGGATGCACTGATTGCAACTGTCTTGTTGACACAGAGCTGCCAATGAGCGAGGATGTGGTGAAGGTTAAAGAAGATTAAATTCAGCACCGTTTTGCTGCCAAATGGATCCATCAGCTGAAGGACACACACAATAAATACAGGTTCTTCCTTTTGTTCACCATTATTTCAATTTTCTTGCAATTTTAAGACAGTTTTCAAGACAAATAACACAAATCCCCAGACGCTCCATTCACCGGGGCCCCTGGGACACATTTTTTCCAGTCTGCTTGTTCATCCTGACCTCAATAACTAATTCTGTTTAAATCCTCCTTCAGTTCATAAACGTCCATTTCGGAGGCACCACTGAGAGTTAAAACAGATCAGCACGGCTGTTCTCCAGGTGCTGCAATGAGCGTCCAGCATCCACGAAAAGAGGATTTCCAGGTTTAGCTGAGTTAGTCGTTAGCAGGACGTTAGCAGGACGTTAGCAGGACGTTAGCCTGCGAGTCTGTTTTTAAAGGCGTGTTCTCAGTGATCGTTCTCAGAGACGCTGAAAACGGACCAAACTTCAGCTCAGAGAACGTCTGGGATGATCCACCTGCAGCAGAGGTGCTGCTGCTGCGTGGTTTGGTTACTCGCTGTGACCCGGTCCTCAGCTGCACGCCCGCGTTCGAGCGTTTGAGCCCATGGGCTCAGTTCCACTCCGAGAATGACCACTGAAGAGTTTTGGGCAACGAACTGCAGATGAACGCCTCGTCCAGCACGGCTCGGGAACGCGGCGCTACGTCACGGCAGGAGGAAATGAGCTCTTCGTGCTGCCGTCCTACTCGTCTTTGTTACTATGGTAACCGTGCACACCACTACAATCTTATTTGTTTCTGATAATTTGAGGTTACTTCTTGTCATTTTCTCGTAATTATAAGCTGTGCCACTCATAATTTGGAGACAGAAAGTTATGATTACAGCGTTCTGCTGTGGGTGCGCGCCGCTTCCATGCTAACGCTGCAAAATCTGTCACCGGATTTTAATCTTCTGTTTGTTTCTCGTGCTCCGTCCTCCCAGGTCAGCGCTGAGAAAACGCCGTTTTTAAATCCTCGGTGTGAAAGTCTGTGACTGAAGAACTACAGAAAATGAGGCAATGATGAAGTCTCACTGTGAGAATGCTGTTTTCTAGCTCTTTAAACCTGCATTTCACATTTTCAGAGGCCGACCTTGTTCTTTAAAGCGACCATTTTTCAACATTTTGCTCCTGAATTTTGCATTTATCAGGAAGCAACACAGCAGCTGGGTCTCCTTCATGTTCAAAAACACAAATTTAATATTAATACCACCCACCAGGTCCACCTGGTGTGCTGTCAGGAAAAAAAAACCTTAGCTAACGAAGGCACTAATTCAACAAACTAATTACCTCATTAGAGGTCCTATTAATACTTTAAATTTGTCATGGAGATGAGGAGGGTCTCACTCCGAGTCATTCATTCATTGATCATACGTCTGCTGCAGACCTCAGTCCTAAAATATAAACTCTTTGGCTTGAATCACAGATGTAAATCATCCTGAAGGTGGTGTAACATTTTTAAAAAGTCTGCTGTGCCTAAAATGTGGAAAATATTTTTAAGTCATGAAATCTTCTTGTTTCTTGTAAGAGTTTTTTCCCCCCCGTGTTTCCATTATGACATCTGTAATGACGGAGTCTCATCAGTAGTGTTTTCCCAAACTGCATCATCGGACCTCAACGGCATTATCAGGTGCCGAGTTCAAAAGTTAAAGAATATTTTATGACAGAAGACATTTTTTTTCACGGAGAAAAACAGTTCATTAAGACCTGAAGGGCATCATACAAGGCAAATGTCTCACCCATCAAATTTAAAGAAAGTGACCCGAATCCAAATCAATCCAGACCAGACAGTCTGTCGACTTTCCTGGCCATGGACCAAAACTGTGATGATCTCTGAGCCTCTTTCCTGATCACCTCTGCCTTGGACATGGAGCTCCATCATGCTGGAAAATGCAGATCATCAGCGAGTTGCTGCTGACGGTCAGTCCTTAAAAAGCTGAAGCACACAGACTGAGAAGCTCTGATACGGCAGGACTGGATCTTCACACGTGGCCCAGAAGCTGATAAGTTCTGAAGAAGAAGTCAAAACTGACTCTTTGCATACATTTGAATTATTAGTGAATAAAAGTCTTTGAAGCTTATAGAATGTTTGATTGTCCTTCGCTATAAAAATGAAATAGAAACGACTGGAAGCTTCTGGCTCGGCTGCTGATCGGAACTGTTTGAGGTTTGTGTGTCACTGCGAGCACGAAGGTCATCTTCCTGTTTTGTCTGTGCTGGAGTTGTTTTCTTCTGGCAGAATCGCCGCTCTGAGATTAACCATGAAACAGCCAAACAGCCAAACAGCCTGCCGGGAGGCTGCGTCACTCAGAGGCGGCGAGCCTGCAGACGAGTACGACCAATAGGAAGTCGCCCAACATCCTGAGGATGAAGACGCTGTTCAGAGTCAACCTTCTAGCCCAACGAGCTCACTTTATACGACCTGCATCCCTTTCCCAGCACAGCAGACGCAGTACAAAGCGAAGACTGGCGACACGCCTGCAGCCACTTTTCCTCCAACAGAGGGAATTCCAGGCCTTTGTTCGCTGCACTCATCACAGCGCTGAGAGGCGGAGGACGTGAGATGCTAAAAGAGGAGAGCGGTGGGTGGATGTGTGAGTTGGGTGAAGATGGAAGACGTGGCGCTCTCTGATCTCCTCCCCTCCCTCCATCTCTCTTGGCCGCCCGCTTTGGCTCGACTCCTGTGGAAGCAGGACGAGGCTTGGCAGCATCACGGCCTGGGATTGGCTCGAAAGTGGCGCTAATATGCTAATTCCTCCCAGTTAAATGAGGAATGTCCCCGGTGGAAGCTCGGGAATGATGCTGAGCTCCAACTGATCTATTTATAACAGCAGAAAGGAGCAGGTGGAGGAGAAACGTGGTTACAGTCACACACCGAAAAAGCAGTACCGCAAACACCGAATGCAGTAATATTCATAATAACATCACAGTGGATGAATCTGATTGACAGGCAGAACGTTACAGGCCCGAGAATCTCAACCTTCAGGGTTAAAGGTCACAGCCAGAGCCAGTATCATTTCCTAAATGCTGCCAATCCAAACAAAGGCAGTTTTAACAGCCTTATCATCACTCTGACCTTCAGATCAACCTATTAACCCTGGAGCAGAGGTCAAAGGTGACTGCATTTTATCAGCTCTTTATATGTTGGTATGTATAAAAGCCTCCCTCTCATCATCAGGATAAAAACTGAGCCCTGCAGAGTTTCCTGCTTTTTATCCGTGGCCCTGAGTTCTCGTTGGATCTGCCGGGCTGTGATTCGCTGTGGTGGGCCCACGGGAAGGGAGGGGGACACCGCCAGGGTGAGGCCGCCATCTGTACCTGCCTCCCTGCACTCGGGCAGCAGGCCAGCAGCAGACCGGTTTGGTCCTGCACCAAAACATTCACACCAGCTGCTCTTATTACCAGGCACGGCCACGCTGATGTCACCGCGCCGTGCCAGCCGGAGCACTTTGATACGCAGACGGCAGGAAATTCATTCAAGTGATGCTGAGGAAACACAAACCCAGGATCTGACGGTTCAGCGGATTCAGTTTAGCTTCGCCACAGTTTGATGGTCCGGTGAGTGATTAAGTGCTTCTTTGTTTCGTAATAATTAAAAAGCACATTTAAATCGAAAGGTTGAAACTAAAAATGACTTTAAATCGTTTTTTTCATCTGTAAAACATGAACTAGTCCAAGATGTCTTTGAGGTTTTTGTTCAGCTAGCAGTTTAAAGCTCAGTGAACTTTGAGGTCTCATCAGTGATCAGGGGATAAAACAGCGGTCATCACTTTTTACAGCCTCAGCACACTGCGCACTTTACACAGCGTTTTTCTGACTGTGAAATTCACATCACTGTTTTTACCTGAAAAATTTCAAAATTTTCATCAGCTTGAAATATTTTCATTTTCCCTGATGTTATTTTTAAAGAAATATATAATTTAATATTTTAGTTAATGTGTTGAGGGAACGGTTGCTGTATTCTGGCCATTCAAATTCATATTGATGATTAAAATGATTATTTTTAATCCTGTTCGGCAGACTGTGTCTTTAATTTTGGCCCGTCCTGTGATTGAATCTGACACATGAGCTCGAGGATTTTACAATGTTCTGAAAATGAAAACAAGCTGCACTTTTTGAATGTTTTTATAACCCAGCTGCTCCTGAAGCCACAGCAGCAGCTTTAGAAGAACCTGTTTGATAGACACACTGAGTTGGTTCAACCTGTTTTTTGTACTTCTGTACTTAAAACTTAAACTTTCTTTTATACTGTTTTATAAATTCTATGTTTTAATGCCAACTGTTGTACAGTTTGTTGTACATTTATTCAAATGTAAGCACCAAAAAATTTTTGCAATGTTAAACATGCTAAAAAATCTAAATAAATTGTCCATTAAATTGCACTAACCGGTGTACTTTTGTTTCTAAGCGCAGTCTACCCACTAGAACAATGTAGACTGCACCACTGGGTTTCTTCATGTATCTGCTGAGCAGAAGCTCCGCCCTCATTCCTTAGATACTCTTTAGATATCGATATGTTAGTGAAATTATTCTTTTTACTTCTATAAAACAGACAAAAGTGTTTCCAAATTCCCAACACTGTCCGGATTCAGAAAGGTTCACTGTGGGGTACCTCAGGGGTCAGTGATTGGTCCAAAACTCTTTATACTTTAAATTAATGATATTTGGAATATTAGTAAATTGTTAAAATTTGATATTTTTGCAGATTGTACAAATTGATTTCATTCTGGGAATTAATAAATGTATTACCTTAATATCAAGAAAACTAAATTTATGATTTTTGCAAAAAATTAAAAATAAAAGAAAGTGAAGAAAATACTTAAAAATGTATAATAGTAAAATTGAAAGTCTATTTTTAGGTGTTAAAAAATTAATGTTCATTATATTAAAGGAAAAAACTTGAAGTCGTCAGATTATAATGCCATTATTACTGTGCGGGAACGACCTTTTAAACAATAATAAATCCAAAAGTTATATTAGAAAAAAGAGCAGCATGGCTGATTTTTACAATCGCACTTCTTCTAAGATGATTCAGTTTATTTTAGGATAATGCAAATAATATTTAAAGCAAAATCAAAGATTTTTTTTTGTGCAGTAAATATTATTTTGGTAAAAAAAAGACAAAGATAATAAAAACATGTATTTCTTTTGTTGTGGTTAAATTGTGGAATGTGTTGATATGAGTATAAAAATGTGTAATTTTTGGGTTTCAGAAGAATTCTCTATAAATATATTTTTGGGGGAGGAGAAGATGGTTTCTTCTGCTGGATGGATGGATGGATGATGGATGGATGGATGAGCATCCAGTCGGCCTGAGCCTGGAACATACGTGTGGATCTGTAACATGTAACAAATAAATAAATGAATATCCAATAATTCCTGCATGGCCTTCATTTTCATTCACTAATGAAGCCTGCATGGAGGAGAGTTTAAACCCGTCACAAGTGTCTGCTGAGCGGCGCCTCCTTCAGTTCACTTCAGGCTTCACAGCTGCGCCACATTTTATTGGCTTCTTCTTTTTAAACTTTATTGATCCCCAAATACTGGACAACACTGACCGGCCACAGCAGCACAACACAAACTGCCAAAATTAATAACAAAAATACAGATGATATGTGACAAAGGTTGGAGGATTGTTTTGTCTCACCAGCTGCCACTCACTGTTTTCAGCTGTGGAAGCCCAACCTGCAGCTTCATGGATGACCTGGGACTACTCGCTCTCTCTCTGCCTCACACACACACAGGCACGCACACACACACACACAGACAGACTGCAGAGTAACTGCGATTTTTCACACACAATGTTTCATATTGATTTAAGTTTTAAGTAACTTTGCAAGTTTTTGTTTTCTGTGAGTTTCATTTTGCCCGTGTGTGTAAAATGAGACACAGCTGTCAATGTAAACTCATTATTGTTCTGAAATACCTCCAATTAAACTGAAAGTAAAACAGAAATGTACTGCAGTATTAGTCCAACACTGGCTCTGAGGTGGAGGTTTGATGTGAAGCAACAGTAACGCTCCCTTATAGTATGACTGTAGTTTGCAGTAATCTAATAAAATTAATTGTAATGCTATGATAATATTAATACAGGTAAAAAGGATCAGGTTTGCTGAACGAGGGAAACTAATGATTTAAAACCAGCTGAGCTGCAGGTAATAAATCCTCTTACATATTTATTCAGATTTGATGAAACTTTAATCCTTTGAGTCCAGTTTTCTCCCACAGACCTCTCGCTGCTGTTTATTTTCCCTGACCCGAGCGGGGACGACATCCTGTCTCTCGGTTTAATTGGAGTTTCATTAAGAGGACCCCTCGCCTCGCCGCAGCCTTGCTCTGATAACACACTTTAAATATAAAAATGCATCCATGACAGCTCACCTGGACAGAGAGCAGGTGTTTCCCAGGAATGTGTAGCTTCAGCATTAATCACTTGTCATTCCGCGGAGCACTGAGGTGGCTGCATTAACAAGCAGCTAAATGTAATTCTTCACTCCGCGGCTGCATTTATTAAACCGGATCGGGGGCCAAAGCAGGTTTGTTTGTGAGGGGCCCTGACACGACAAGGCTACCTGTATGTTTTAATGAGCCGAGAGTGAATACATTTCCACAAGACTGCTTATTAAGCCGTCTCCTCCACATTTACTCTGCAGCCTGGGAGCTCGCTGCTGGAACAAAGGGCGGGCTGTGCTCCCAAATAAACCTCCACGCTCAACACTAAAATTTGCTGCAGTCAACATACAAAATATTTATTCCAGAACAAGAGGAGGGGTCCGTATTCAGCAGCCATCCACAGGGTTTCTCCTGCTCACAGTGGCCTCAGACAGCCGTGACAGGAACGCACCAAAGTATAAATAAACCGGAATATTCATGCACACAAAACATTAATAACCAGGATTTTTTTAACATGCTGGAGGAACAAAGCTTCAGAGTGGGACCGGGATGGATCGGGCCAAAAATAATGGTAGCATTAAACGGGCCCTGAGGTGCACAAAGAGGAGACCTTCATTTTAATTATTCCCACTGTCATCTCATCTTAAATGATGCTTTATAGTCTTTGCAATTTACTGTTTACCTTCAGCAAACGAGGCCTTTGGGTGGTGACCACACAGTCACTGCACAAAGGCCTCAGTTTGGTCCACGCACCACACAGAGATGAACACAAAGGCTTTTATCATGGATAATCCTGATACTGACACACCAAAATGCACCTGAAGTAATAACCAGGACTTTTTAATGTGCCAGAACAAAGACTGGATTCAATCACATCTCCCACTGTCATCAGACGCCAGCGTGGCTCAGGTGAGCTCAGGTGTGCTCAGGTATGCTCGGGTGTGCTCAGGTGAGCTCAGGTGTGCTCAGGTATGCTCGGGTGTGCTCGGGTGTTTGTGTATCTTGTGTTTATACTGAAGGATGCAGTTTGTTAAAGAGCAGCTGCAGGTCAGCTGATTACAGTGGAATAACCATCCAGCTGATTTCTAACCCTCATTATGAATCTATTAACTATTTTGCCACCAGGTCACCAACTTCATCCTCACTGGAAACTGGACTGTTTGTTATTATTCAGTTTCCTTTTTTACATTTTAATATTTTTTATTTCTTTGCTGTATCTGATATATTTGCCACATTTACCATCAATTCAGATCATTTAAAAACAAAAGTGACTCGACTAAAAGTTGGTTTGGTAAAGTCTGGATTAACATATCCAGCTGATAATTGCTGTCATGTGACCTCTGAGCGCGATGGCTGATGCTGGGTCAGTGGTGTCCTGGGCATGTCAGTCATCCAGGTTTGTAGGGATGATAAATGAACCCCAGAGTCCAGCTCGAGGGGTCCGACTGAGGCTGTGAAGCCCAGCTAATTTAACGTCATCATCTTCAGGTCTATAAACAGCTCGTTTGGTCACCTTTAAAGGTGGGATAATGAGCAGAAGTGCATTTTGGCAGCTCATATTTTGCTTAACATATTATCTCCTGGGATTATGACTTCCACCGAGCACAGAGACTCTCACCATGTGTTTAGCGAGAAGGACTGAGTTCACAGCACCGTGCACCGATCTTAGCAGCCAACAAGCAATAAATTTTATATCAGGCTGGAAATGGAAATCCTGCAGAGCCGCTTCAACAGCAGCAAAGCAGAATACAAACAGAGAAGGAAGGAGGGCCAGGACAATAAAGATGAAGGAGACGGAGGAGCAGGAGCGGAGGGGGGATGGCAGGGGGAGAATATGCACAGTCTGAATCATAAACATAAAACATCTGAATATGTAATCATCACATCGCAGGTCAAACAGGAGCCGTAACGATCTGCTGTAACACCGCCCACCACAAAGTCGTTTAAGATTACCTTTCATTTATTTAGCGAGCCGCCTCACTGACGTTCAGGCCATTTTGAAGCCGCTCTAAGGCACAGACTCTATTTAAAAATGATGACGTCAGCCATCAGTCCTGGACTCACCTTGAAGCCCTTGAATCCCACAATCTCCCTCAGCAAACTGGAGCTCCGCCTTCTTGGACGGTCTGTTAGTCCAATGAAGCCAAAGCAGCCACATTATTGGTCAGACAACTGCATTAAAAATGCTCCAACAGCACAAACACAGTCCAGAGGTCCAGTTCACACTCCGGTTAGCTGAGGTGAAGCTAGCAGACAGCTAGCAGCTACAGCCGCCTGTGTCACCATCCACCTGTCAGTCAAAGAGGCCACGCCCCTAATAATGCAAACTGTAAGCCTTAATCCACTTTAAACAGGTGCGTTATAAATAAATCCTCCTCATGTTCATTTGTGTTGTGACATTTTTTGCTGCATGTTTGAATCTCAGTTAAAACCCAGCTGGATCTGTGGGCATGTGTCACAATAAAACTCTGGAGCCTCTGTTCTTGTGTAAATGTGCTCTGAGTGGAGTGGATTTGAAGTATGAAGTCAAATTTTCTTCTTCTTTCTGCAGCGTGCTGAATCTAAACATTTCCCTGCAGCTTGGATCCGGCTGTTTGTGTTTCTGTCTTTGCTGTGAGGCTCGGCGGTTTGCAGAGGAGCTCTCTAAACAAAGTCTGAAGTCTTCATTATTGCTGTCCCCTCCGGGCCCTCGAGCCGATCCTCAGGAGCCTCTAACCCACGGACTCTTTACTTTGCTTCGTGTCTGAGGAAAACGGAGAGGGTTTTCATCTTGAAAGAAGTTCAGTGCAGCCTGAAGCGGGAAGAATAATCTGGGAGCATCCAGCAGGATAAAAATGATGACCCCACATAAACCACTGCCTCCACATAAAGCTCAATGAAAATGCCTGAGACGCCGACATAATTAAGCCGAGTCTGGGTAGTTACTGATGGCAGAGAGCTTGATGCTTCACACAGGGAAAGACCTCCACATTAAAGGTCCGTCTAGCTCCATATTTGGATGCTGAGACTAATCTGTGTCCCAATTCAGGGGCTGCATCCTTCGAAGGCCAATTAGGTCACAGCGAGGCGAAGAAGGCTGTCCGAATTCAAATCCCCCTCCAAATACAGCCCACAAATGTGTCCTTTTCCCAGATTTGAAGACATGTCGACAACTATCACTCTCCTCCTGCTGCCGCCTGGATGCTGCCAGATTATTCGACAGAGGCGGTGGGTAAAAAAAAAAAGGTGGACAGCTCAAGAGAAGCAGCTGAATAATAAACTTTTAATTTTTCTCTCTCCAGTAACAAAGAACAAACATCTGGCTACGTGTCGGCAAAGTTACGGGACATCAGTGATGTTTGTGGTACTTCACGCGTCTCAGGTTCCACGTGTGTTTAAAGCCTTTAAAGCGTACACCGTACCGTTCCTCTGATTGAAAACTAAAAAGTATGTGCACGTGTTTCTAAGTTAAAATTGTGTTTTAATCCTGCAACTTAACACACATTTGATTCCCTTTATGTGAGAACTGAGTCGAGACTGAGAAACACGCTGCTGCAGATCAGGTGTGCCGATGGGACAGCGGCTCTCCACCCCTGAGACACCAGGACAAACGTCGTACCGCCAGTATATTAAAACAATATGTCTTCATCATATACAATATATCCATATGTATTCATTTTAAAATATTTTGGTCTCTGATATGAAGCTGAGGGGAAGACAAATTGATATGAAAGTGAAATAAATTTTTACTGAGGCTCAAGATTTAAAATTACTCAGTTAAATTTAAACGCTGGTAAATTTTAATTAAAAACATTTCATATATTCAAACATTTAATGTTGGCCATAATACACTATTAACATTAACATTGCTCATGAAGTACATCACCAATGTGCTTACTAGCTAATGTTAATGCTAATGCTAATGTTGGCTAAGGAGACCCGTCACACCAGCAGAATCCTGCAGAACTTCGTCCATGCAGAAAGTATCCACGATTCTCTGCAGAACGAGTCTCCAAAAATAAGGTGCTGCCTTATTTTCAGCCGTGGACGCTGCAGACAGGAGTGCACGTGATGAGTTCACATCCAGACATGCACCACCTCTGCACAGAACTTTCCACCTCTGCACACCTGCAAGTGTTACACACCATCAGGTTGCACGGTGCACGCACCGTACATGAATGTGCGCACTATAAGTTGTTTACATTTCCCATCAAGTTTAAACCATAGCAGCTGTACGACGGTTTCTAAAGGCTGGAGAACTGATTCTGTTCTGCAGGCTTTGTCTTCATAGTTTTGATGGCACCCCTATTTTTACTCATACTATTCAAAGAACCTCTGAATGTCTCTGGCTAGTTTATTGCATAACTACATGAATGTGATAAATACCATTAATTTTCTTCTAATAATTCAGCAGAATTAAATGAGGTAAAGGTCTAAAATGAGATGTTATTACATAAGCTTTTATTGTGTGAGGACGAGTTCATCCAAAGGTTTCTGTGGAGCAGGAAACTGGCCTGAGCTGTGAGGAAAGTGTAAAAATGTCACTCCCAGAATTCCTCGAGGTTCACAGGCACGCAGTGACTGACAGTTTTGCTCCACTTAAAGCCAGGACAGGAAGTGAGAATTGATTTCCTGCTCAGGGCGCGTGCAGTCGATGGTGCCCTCTCCAGCCTTAATGTCGGTGAAAGTGTGCACACTCCAGTGGTTTATCAAGCCTGTCTCTGAGATCATCAGCAACAGATCAGCTGATCCAACATCAGCTGGTCTCAGCCCGCTCTGCCTCGCCTCAGCTGTGTTTTCACGGTCTGCGTGGCAGATGTCGGCTCATAAATATCTAACCTGCGAGGCGGCGCCGAGCCGGCTCGGGTCCGTCTGCTCAGATTGAATCTGTAAGGCTCTCACACTCGCAGGTAATTTATGCCGACCCCCCCCCCCTTCCCCCGCTCGCCTGTCAGCTCAGAACACGGAGCAGCATTTCTACACGCGGCGGCATAATTTTAGACGAGGGCGAGGTTTGAAGGAGGCTGTTAGCCATTTTCTCTGCATCACACACTGAACTGAAATGACTTGCCAGGAGAGCCTGCAGCTACTGCTAATGACTTCTGCTGCACCCCAACCCTCCAGACCACAAAGACTATTACACTGCCTGACTCAGGGGGAGGAAGAGGAGGAGAGACAGGGTGGTGGGTCTCATTCAATTGCCTTTATCCTCATTCAGTTATCTTTCTTTGAACATTACAGCCAACAGAGGAGCTGCTCTGTACACGCTGATTGGTCCAGGAAGTACAACACTCTCCACGAGATTCGACCAACGCCAACTTCCTGCTAATTCCACTGAACAAAAACTGTCTTTGACATGGAGGAAAACATCATTTGAAATAGAATAAAAGAGAAGTTTCGGGTGTCCCAACCATCACAACCAACCGTTTTTTGGTTTGTGCTCAGGAAACAGCATTTCTGACAGCAAAAAGTGCATTTAAAGCAGCAGAGGTGAGCTGCCCGGAGCACGTATTTTGGGAGCTCCATCACAGAGACGAGCCTTCGGACCCACAAACATTCTGAAAATATCTTATGTAACATTTTTTCCCACACACACAAAACAAATGATAAAAACATTAAAATCAAAGTCCAAAGAGTAGAAACCTGAAGGGGGTCAAAGGCAGCTGAGCTACTACTTGTCAAGCATCGGCTGTGTGGCAGGCAGGAATGAGGACCTCAATGTAGGACACTGGGCACGGACGTGAACATAAATAGTTTTATTGCTGGAAGAAGGAACAGGAACAAAAGGCAGGAGTCGGGCACAGGAGCACAGCGGGAGGAAAATACTGAAGACGACGCGACAAGGGCTAAACACAGACTGGGCACTTAAATACACACAGAGGAATTAGGGAACAGGCAACAGGTGGGGACAAGGCTGAACAGAATGAACCAGACGAGACAAGGGGAAGCAAAACTGAACATGACCAACAGGGACCAAAAGACTATCAAAATAAAACAGGAAAACAAAGACGTGGACCTGACACATGGAAACACAAGGAACTAGAAATAAACTGACTAAAGGACATTAGAAATAAACAGAAACCAAAAGAACACAAAACACTGGGCCAACGGCCCAGGACCAGGACAGTTTCTGCACAGCGAAGGGACGAGCCAAGAAGATTCAGATGATTTGGACTTTTCTCCACTGAGATGGGCCAGAAAGACTGAAGGCTGTCAACAAATTAATCATTGCAGCCTGTTTCTAAAGAATTTGTAGAATCAGGAATTTGGCTCCCTGTTGCCGGCCTTGGACTGCCGCTTATCTCATTCTTCTCCTGGATGTTTTGTAAACAGATGCTCTACACCCCCGCTGTCCTTGTCTGACCTGTGGGAACTGATCTCCCAAGCTGATGATTACATTCCACCTCTTATCAGAACTGTTAGCCGAGGGGGGAGTTTGAGTCAGCCCACAGTAGCCCGACCCCCACCTCTCGCCTCCGCTGGCTTCCTTTCATCCCTGGTCCTCCCCACCCTAGTGCTCCTATGCTATATGCAATATATTCTTATGCATCTCCGCCCCTCCATCTCCCCACATATTACCTCTATCCTTGTTCGTGGTTTTGTTGCCTCCAGTATTGATTATTGTAATTCTATTTGGCCTCCCTCTCAAATCCCTCCAGAAGCTTCAGATAAATCAAAATTCATTATCACTAATTTATGCTGCACAACTTGTAGTACCGCCCCCACTGACTGGAACGATAACGATCTTTTGATTATGTTTGCTGCAAAACTGTTGCACAACAAACTACACTTTGCACCGTCTAGATATAAAAAAACAAGAAAAAATGTCCACACCAACCTCGTCTGTACGGTTTCCTGTAGTTTTTGAACATGAAAATCCTGCAAAATAGAAAAATAAACAAACGTTAGTAGAAGTTTGCAAAGATCACATTGATAAAGTAAATAAAATAATGTGTAGATGCTTCTGCTGCTGTGCTGCTTGGATATAATCTGTACAAGATAAGGAAGTGCGTGAATGTGGTTTTGTGGGTACAGCAGAGCACGCATGCATGCCTGTTTATGCTGTAATAATACGTGTCCTTACGTTTGTAAATGAGGATCAGAAGTATCAGAAGCAGCAGTGACAGCAGCACAGAAATGACGGCCACAGAGACGCCTGAAAATTAACCACACAAATCAGTTCAGAAAGAGTCAGTAAAGATTTTCCGTGCTGAGGAATTTCAATGAAATTTACTAAAAAAGTCAAAACTATTGTGAAGATCTTCATCAGCGCCCTCACCGTGAGTCCCAGCAGCTTCAGTGAGAGTCGGTGATGCTGAAAGATAAAAGTATTTATAGATTAATAGTGTCTTAATCAAATCGCAGATTCATGTCATCAGTTTGGTAACTACAATGAAAATGTGTATTTTTAGAGGTTTTCCTCTGTAAAATAAACTTGGATTGATAAACAAAATTAATAAGTCCGAGAACGATGAACACACTGATCGCTGCTGCGTTTACATGTGATTTATTGGGCACTTTGTTCAGATTTAGGATCACACTTTCATTGCTTAACGGGACACTGCTGCTGTTAATGACACATTTATCCTTTAGCACTGATCATAAAGCTGTAACAGGACCTCAGCTGAGAGTTTCCTGCTGTCACATGAGCACAGGCTGAAGGCAGGCGCAGGAAATGAAAGCAAAGGCAGCAGCATTAGCTCCTCTGTGGCCTTGTTGGCCCGGTTTATAGTACCGAAGCTGCCTGCTGCCTGTGGCAGGTCTGCAGTGAGGGGACACTTAAGCTTTGAAATGCTGTGTAAGCACTTAGGCCTACGGTTACTATGTGCAGTTATTTTGAAAGGCTCTAAACTATTCAGCTAATAAAAGTTCCCAGTACGTCGCTGACATAAGAGACACCCTTTAATAGAGTAATACGAGCGGGTTAGATAACAGCACGACTCACCTGCAGTCACCAGGAGTTTGTGGATGAAGAAGTGCTGCCCGTCGGCACTTTCTGCTCCACACCAGTACGTCCCGCTGTCGTTCACTGTCACCTCTCTCATTGTGATGCTGATATTTTTCTCTGATTTATTGTCATTCATGGACAGTTTCATGTTCATCTCAGTATTTGTGGTGTTTACAAGAAGCTGACACATAGATGGATCATCTCCCTTGCAGATGAATTTTGTAAGTAAGGCGTCATCATCGTATTCACAACAGTATGAGAAGTTCTGTCCAATCACTGGGGATCTCTTGAAGTTATTAAGTACTGTTTAAAAAAAACAAATATAAGTATCTGTCAGCAAATTTTAGTCATAC
>VUQJ01031144.1:67194-82292 GCA_015108635.1 Andinoacara biseriatus
TGCAGCTTCAGGGACGCTGTTCAGATATTAATAAAAACAGTGTTCCTGTAACTGTGTGCTGTGTGGGACATAAAATCCAGAGAACTCGTGAATAGAAATCAGGATCTTTGACTCTCCAGATGAAAATATTTTACTCATAGCTCCCTAAAATTGCACAGTAACATATTCCCAGTTTGCTATAAAATTTGCCAATTGAGGTATAATAATTTTTTTTAAAGTGTGGTTTCATTTACTCAAGCATAAAATACATTCTTGTGTATGAAATGGACAGAAATAGGAATATTATTAAGTAAAGTAACACAGATGTTAGTACATTGATGCAGGAACAAATTTAATGAATTATGACTGATTTCTTCTGATAAAATATAAGTTTCTATTATATAGTTTATCCCCATAGTCACACAAGGTGTACTTGCCAGCTAACAAAGACTTTGTTTGATTTTTGCGTCTCTTTCTGTTTAAGATGTGTCATTTTTCGAGGTTCTTATTTGAGGTTTGGTTCCTGATATGCTTTCTTAAGATTTCATGTTCATTTTTCCTAGTGTTTCATTATCGTTGCCTCTGTTTAATCTGTGTGTGTTGGCTCCCGTGTCAGACAGGTTCTATTTAAGTAATCAGGTCTGGGTGCTGCAAGTGAAACGGAACTCAGTTTTCCAAAAATAAAATGTGGCTACACAGTTAAATCATAATTTAACAAGAGGTGCAATTGCTTTTTCCACACAGGGCCATGTGTGTTTGAATATTGTTTTTCCCTTAATAAATGAATCAATGAATAAATAATTTAATAACTGCATTTTGTAATTACTTGGGTTATGTTTGTGTAATATTAAACTGAAACATTTAGGTGTGACAAATATACAAAAAAAAAAGAGAGCGAGAGAGAAATAGGAATCAGGAAGGGGGCACTATGTGTGCTACACCACAAACAGATTCATGGATCCTCTTTGTGACTTTGTGCAAAGGTTATTTCTTTAAGAGGATTTTCGCTCTAATAGACCAGCGTGTTTTCATTCAATCAAAGCCGCTGGTGTCCCAGAGATATGCACAAGGTGCCCTTTGGTGTCAGTAGGGGGTTTATGAGAATAGCGACAAGGTTCTCACTTTCAAATCGTCACACTCTGGATAAGCATCGTTGATCAGCGAGCAGCGCTAGTGATGTGGAAGTATATTTTTTCTAAGTAGACTTAGTTATCTCTTTTGGTCCAATGTAGCTGCAACCAGTGCGTCAAGACGCTGAAGCCCGGGGATTTTTTTTGCACAAATCTTTGTCATGCCAGCAGCATCTGGCAAAACAACCGAGTTCAACACCCCGCGAATGCAAAGAGAGAAAGAATGCATCAAACATAGCCTTTTAGTGTTATATGCTGCATAAACGCTTACATAATGTTTGTCTCCATGTTCCACATGTGTTTTGTATTTTGGTTTTAATGCCACATCTGCCTCTGGTATTATTGCCCCCTAATCTTGTTGCTGTTTCGGTTATCACGGATTCCATCTCTCATCGCAAACACTTAAAATGCCAATGTGTGGAATTTTTCGTAATTTTGTCCTGTATACATGTGGTAACTGTGGCAACTAATGTTGCTAATTGCCTACAGAGCAAACATTGGTGTATATACAGTATGTGCTGTGTGTGTGTGTGTGTGTGTGTGTGTGTGTGAGGTACATCTTTGAATGCTAATTGTTGCTTTTAACAGCAATGGACATTTCTGTTGACTGTTAGAGGCAATTGTGGTAATTGTGTGTGTGTGTGTCTGTGCACGCATAAAAGTATCTGCAGCATCGTTGTCCCAAGTGAAGCAATTATCCGAGACAACTGGAAACAATACTGATCTCTTTGTCTCTGTCGCTGAAAAATTGAGACAATTTAAATCCAATTTCTGTTTGTACAAAGACAAACTTGGTTTTGGTCCTCCAGCCATCCTAAATCACATATGCATTATTCATATTTCCACACAGAACAAAAACATGATTGTCACACTCTAATCACGTAATATTAAATTTCTTTCTGATCTTTTGAAAAAAAAAAAAACTGCACCACATAGATCGGGCGGAGCTCACTCACCTCTCACTTTCTAACTTTGGTCAAAAGAGGGTGACGAAGTTTTAGTGTAACGGTTTACACATTCACCTACCAAACAGAAGATCTCTGCTTCGTTCCTAGGAGGGGACAGAAATCCCTTGGGGATTGTGTCAGGCTCCTGGGTCTATTTAAAAGTGTCTTAGGTCTGCCCTTAATGACCAGCAAGTGTCAACCCCTCTGTTTTTAAAGAGAAGTCAAAGTTTATAGAAGTCTATAAGAAAAACTTGCTACTCATCTGATTTATGACCTTAGCAGATACTTTGATGACTCATCAGTGTAATCTCTCTGATGATGATTTATTTTAAAAATTGTGCTCCCTTTTGGAGCAAGACAGACAATAAATCAGGGTATGCTGATAATTCACTGCTGTATGAGGTTGCAGTATCCTGACGTTTCTCAGTCAGATCAATGCCCACTTCTTCACATCTAAGCTGGTAATGGCCAAAATGCTCAAGCTTCTGGATGGAACATCACTAACCACTGTATGATGTAATGAGGCTTTTAGATTAGTTCTGTTTTGATACTTTTACTAATGCTTCTCAGAACTATGGTACAACATTTCATCTGGATACCCAGTGTTGCATGGTTTCTACCCAGCCACAAGAAACACTACAGATGCTTCCTTGCATGTTGAAAGGAAATTAATTCATCACCAGATTGTTTGGCAATTCCCCAATCATAGTTTATCATTATCATTAAAAACCTCAACAAACATCAAATGACCCTGGTAATAGGTTGTTTCAGAACAATCTCGGGCACACTCTTGCTCAGTTTCTGTCAGGAGAACTCCACCATTACGCCATCATCAGCAGTTTGCACTGTTCACCCAAATCATAGCAGATTTTTGGTTGTGGTTATTTATGCCAATTTCTCAACCCACCATCAGCATGTGAGAACAGAAACCAGGATTCATTAGTCAGCGCCGACCTTCAGTCATCTGACTGTGATGGTCATTTGTTTGCTGTTGTCTCATTGCTGTATTTTGTTCTTCGCTTGGTCGTCTACAGCTGTCCATCTGCATCTGAGATGCAATTTCCAAGTTAATGTAACTCAACTTTGCAGCATATTTACAGCCTGATTTCACATTTGTAATAACATAGGTGATATTTTTCATAACTCACCTTTATTTGCTACTTTGAGGATGGACTACTGTAATTCCTTATCATCAGGCTGTTCTAAAAGCTCCTTGAAAAGCCTTCATTTGATTAAAAATACAACAGCAACAGTACTGACAGGGATGAGACATCATATGTCTGCCATATGAGCTTTTCCTCACTGGCGTCCTTTTAAATCAAGAATTTACATTTAAATTACTTTTCCTCACATACAAGGTCCTGAATAATCAGGTCCCATCATATCTTAAAGAACTTATAGTTCCACATTATCCTAACAGACTTCTTCACTGTCAGACTGCAGGCTTACTTGTGCTCTAAAATTAGGATGGGAGGCAGAGCCGTCAGCTTTCAGGCCCCTCTACTGTGGAACCAGCCCCCAGTTTCGATACGGGAGACACACATCCTCTCGACTTTTAAGATTAGGCTTAAAACTTTCCTGTGTGCTTGTCCTTGGTCTCTACGCTTTCCTTTTTTCTCTTGTCTTTCCCTTCAACCCTAACCATCTGCAGCAGATGGCTGATCCTCTCTCAGCCTGGTTCTGCTGGAGGTTTCTTTCTGTTAAAAGGGAGTTTTTCCTTCCCACTGTTGCCAAGTGCTTGCTCATAGGAGGTCACAGTTTTGAGGTTTTCCTTCTAATATTGTAGGATCTTTACTTTACGATATATAACACCTGGAGGCAACTCAAATACAGTCACATTCAGTTTAAAAAAGAAAGTCCAAATGGTTCCTGTCCTTCACAAAGCATTACTTCCATCTTTTATATACGGTCTACGGTAGTAACCAATTAATTTGCTCCATTATAAAATAAAACACATCATAATGAAATGCATGAAGCTTGTTGTGATATTCAGTTTCAATTATGGTGTGGTCATACCCCCAAACAGAAACTACTAAAAGAAAAAAATAGGATTGGATTTTTCCAATAGAATCAGAATCATTAGGCAATTTTGGGGGGTTATTATCAATCAAATGTGATCAAGATGGGCCCACTCAATCCTGATAAAGCAAAGAGGTGTGTTTTTACCAGTTAAGCAAGGAATAACACCACTGTACATCAGGAGTCTGGCCAGCTGTTTAAGTAAACAGTATTTATTGTCATTTTATTCTGCATCAACTCCCAACTGTGTGTCTACTTGGCTCACATTGTGTTGCACTTCACACCCATAAATATATCCCAAACCCTATTTTGACCTATACTGAGCACCATGTGCCCTGAATGCATAGTGTCTGGACACAGCCAGAGCAGTGTTTGTATTTCCTGTGGCCAATTTAGCAGCTCCGTAACAAGGTTCACGGCCGATGGGTACAATTAGGTGAGTAGTAAGAATGGAGAAGTGCAGAATAGGAGAATAACAAGTATTAGAAAGGAGAGGAATATGTGGTCAGAAAGAGAGAAGTGCATAAAGGAATGTAGAAAGAACCAAAAATCATGAATGAAGGGACACAGAGGAAATAAGAGAAACAGCAAGTGTGCTACAGTGGGGAAGATGTAAGAAAGAGAATATAACAATTAAGAGAGAGAGAAAACTAGAAGAGGAGAAAACGAGACGAGCACGAGGAGGAGGGAGTGTGAGCGCCCTGAAGCCGTTCCCTTCAGTAGCACTAATTTAATTGCCTCGTTAAGACAGATGTGGGTTGCTTCCTCTTGATTGGTTGATTAGGCAGATCAGGCCTGGAAAGACAGGCTCTCAGACTTTTAATCCTGATACACACACACACACACACACACACACACACACACACACACACACAGATTAGCTCATTCATGCATCCACTGTCGTTTTTTAACGAGAACAGAAACTGCAAGTCCGCCCGCAACAGCTGCGTGTCCCTTGTGTGCGTGTATGTGTGTGTGTTTTACATGCAACGTACAGTTCTAGTGTACACTGCATGCCTTATGTAGACACAAGGGTGCGTGTGGGGTAGCAAAGCTTTTAGTTAGCTGACTCTTAAGAGTCATTTCAGTCCCACATGTAGACCACAAACACTCACACAATATAAAAAACACATGCACACACACACAAAAATGGTTAGTTATGTGACCTCTCTGTCAGTCCACCCACGCTGACTCGCTCTATACCCATGGATGTGTCCATTACAAACCTTCACAAGGCGTTAATTTCCCATGAGTCTCTTTCTCTCTGCTCCTTCTGTCCTCCACTGTTCATCCACTGCAGACACTTAAAATCAAATCCAATCAAATATATTGAACTGTATCCCTCATTAGCCATTTGATATTAACACTGATGTATGCTTGATTAAAACTGAAGCATGAATACCAAGATACTTCAGGGAAATTGCAACAAAAGAAGTACATTGCACCTAAACATTTCGGTTTTGCATGAAAACCTGAAGCGATTGTCTTAAAGTGGAATTAAATGATTAACATCTGTCACGTAATTAAATCACATTGTGTTGTTTGTAATAAGGTGCAGCAGACAGGAATAACCAGGGCATTAAATAACTGAGACAGTGGCACTCTGGCAGATTTATCTATTTCTCTCATTTGTGTCATTTTAGACTCAAAGGTTTGCTCATTAGCGGGTCTCTCCACCTGCCTGTCTGAGTGGCACTCAGCGAAGACTATGTGAAATATTACCATACTCAGCCCCTTAGTCAACAGTTTATGTTGGAGCTCTCTGCTAGTTTCTGCTGTCACGTCCATAGAAAGGAGAGAGTGCAAAAAGAATGGAGGACACTGGTGGAAAGGAGGGTATCAGAGATTTACAGTAGAGGCAGAAGGCAGGGAGTGGAGGAAATATGAGTGAATAGAAGAACAGGGGAGAGAGAAGAAATAATTGAAAGGTAGCTATGGAGAGAGGAGAAGGGATGGTGAAGGTGGCGAGTGAGTGTGGGAGAAATGAGGAGGAAGGAAACAAGAAACCACAAGAGAGAGAGAGAGAAAACAGATGGGAGGAGAAATAGAAATGCAGAGACTGTATTTAGAAAGTAATATGAAACAGATGTAAAGCCCACTAGTGACTCACCTGGTGCTGGTACAGTGTGTGTGTGTGTGTGTGTGTGTGTGTGTGTGTGTGTGTGTGTGTGTGTGTGTGTTTGTGTGTGTAATGAGCTTTGCTGCAGAGACATCATCAAAGCATTTTTTTAGGCATTTTTATATCATCGTCAAATTAATTTGATTCTCGGACACAGCTGATGTAAAGTGTGGACCGTTAGGCAGGTGTTTGTCTTTATCTCAGTCCACTGGTATTGTTCACATACTTAAGTCCTGATGCAAAGTTCAATTTAAAATGTTTTCAGTAAAACATGTTGTGAGAGGTTTAATGGTGTGTTTCTTAGCATTTGCATTTCATGCCTGAAAATTTTCTTTGCACAGCAAAGAAGCAACTTCCTGCACAACACTTTGCAAAATGATTATTTGGATTGAAAAGGTGAATATAAAACTAGTACGAAGCCAAAGAAAACCCTAACCCCCCTGCTCCACATTGTACTGTGTACTACATTGTCTGTATGTGTTGGGTTAAATACAGAGATTAAATTTCACTGCATGTGAAATGTATGTGACAAATTAAGCTCTTTCTTCTCTTCTATTTAAAATACAGCTTTCTTGGTCCAACTGGGTTTTCTTTATACCCCAAATCACATTGAAAGGTCGAGATCCCTCGACCAAAACAGACAGCATATAATCTGCTACTATACGACACGGGCAGCGCAGTGGCATGGTGGTTAGTTGCATCACAGCTAGAAGGTCTGGGTTTAAATCCACCTTGGCCCTGGCCTTTCTGTGTGGAGTTTGCATGTTCTCTCTGCGTCTGCGTGGGTTTCCTCCCACAGTTCAAAGACCTGCAGTTAACGGAGTTTAACTGCTGATTCTAAATTGCCCATAAGTGTAAATGGCTGTCTGTCTCTCTGTGTTAGCTCTGTCACAGGCTGGTGACCTGTACAGGGTGTACCCTGCCTCTCACCTAGATAGGCTCCACCCCCCCCCACCCCCCTGAGACCCTGAACAGGATAAGCAAAAGAGAATGGATGGATGACACATAAAACAAGACAAATGTCATAAAACAACATGTGAAGATGAAGTTGAAAGCTATAATGCTGCTTGTGTAATATTGGTATCAGTAAATGTTGATCTCTTCTGCAGTAAAGGGGGGAAGCACATGTGCAGCTTTTCAGAGCAACTCCTCTTGAGACTTCAGGCTTACCAAAGCAGCAGCGGAACAGATATGGGACTAAGGGGGCTTCTCTTTGCCTATATTTAGAATGCATTTCTTTAATATATTTATAAAGTCTACTTGACTGCTTTACTCCCTGTCAGCAGTGCCTCGACACATTCGGGTCAAGCACACGTAAGCCTTTTCGAACCTTACCTGATCTATCCGTTATCACTGTGGGACAGTGCAGGAGCCTATTGGATGAACTCCAGGATTAAAACTCTATTTAACTGTTATGATTTATTTTTTTCAGCTTCATTAAATGGTTGACTGTTGGGGGTTATTATGGTTTTTAAAAAGCTCAGTTTGCGTTCATTTGTGTGAGTGAGTTTACTCCTCAGGCAGGGGTCCAGAGCACATCTTGGGCTGCTATGGCAACTAGGCTGGCACCCCTACTGCTGCTTCATGGCAAGTGCACAAACCCCACAAATACACACTCGCACACTGGAGCTATAGCCACAAGGCTCTTTCAGTGACACACGCAGCAGGGAAACTCTGTTTTCTACCTAATTACTTATGATTTGGTGCAAAGGGATCGGGAACAACTAGGAGACAGTTCAGGGTGCTATAATGACAACACGCAGTGAGGTTTTGTTAAACCTCGTGACAGGCTCCAAAAACATGTGGCCATATTTGGGGAAGGAACCAGCGTTTGATATTCTTTAAACACATAAAGGCACCGTTTGCAAGCTGCCTCTGAAAGTGAAAATCTACAACTTCCAGTGTAGGATTCTGTCCGGCTATCTTGGAGAAGAATAATAAGTAGGGTTTGATTAAAAAACAAACAAAACAAAAAGTCTTAGCTGTTTTTGCCCTATGGAAAAAATACAGAGCATTCACTGCTCTAGAAACCAACATGTTTCCGTCTGGATGAGTCACTTCCATTACTAATTCAGCATGGCTCATCCCAAACCACGATACATCGCTATTATCCGTGACAGCTGTGTTAACGCAATTCACCCTCCTGGCAGCCGTTCCTGCTCAGCTAATCTGCAAACCATTCAATTTAGCCTCCAGATGTGTCATAGTAATTAGTCTCTTTATTAGATGATTATGTCAGTAAACTGCCCACATCACTGCTGTTGTTACTGGCAAAAACACAAGGGAGTAGCACTGAGTGTACACGCTGCTAATGTCTGATTTTCACATAGTAAAATGCAGGGAAACAAAAAAAATTCAACACTGTATAAATCTATTGATGTGGATACATGTGAAAAAGGAGATTTATTGAGTATGTATTATGTAATTGATCTATATGTGTTTGTGCAGCCTTATCTGCACATTAGTGCCACAGAAAACAAAACAAAATCCCCAACGATTTTAATATGTTTTACTTTCTCATCTGTACCTTTTGAAGTACGAGTACAGACTGACCTAACCCTAACCCTTTTTTAGAGACCTTTAGAGTTTTTTGTTTGTGCAACCTTGCTGGTTTTTACTAGACAATGTAGTGTTCGTTTTTTTTATTCTGTGTATTGAAAAATGCCATCGTTCCTCTGGAAACCCTGGAAGCTTTACAGAATGACCTGAAAGTACACACTGACATGCAATGGCTGACAGCGTGTTAATAAATCTCTGTGTTTTAAGACTACACCACATATGTCCTCAGTCTTTTATACTATATATATAATAATATATCCTTAGGTATCACCAAGCTTGGAATCAATTTTTAGTAGCTGCACATCATTTGTCACATGGCACACAGTTATGCACAGATATTCAGTCTCCATATGATAACTTTGAGGACTTGCTAACACTTTAAGATCTGAATCATCCATCCATCCATTTTCTTTCAGTTATCCTTTTGAAGGTTGCAGGAGGAGCTGGAGTCTTTCCCAGCTGCCACAGGGCAACAGGCAGGGTACATCCTGGGTACACCGCAGAGCTAACACAGAGAGACAGACAACCATTTATACCTATGTACAATTTAGAATCCCCAATTAATCTAACCCCAGTAAACTGCATGCCTTTGGACTGTGGGAGGAAACTGGAGTGCCCGGACAAAACAAATGCAGACACAGAGAACATGCAAACTCTACATAGGAAGGCCTCAGACAGATGGTGGATTCAAACCCAAGACCTTCTTGCAGTGAAGCAACAGTGCTAACCACCACGCCACCGTGCTGCCCGCCATAACATCAGCTGCAATAATTCTTAACTCTGAACTATAATTTCTTTTACATAGATAAAAAATTCCATTTGCCTAATATTTTTATTTTTCCTTGTTTTATTTTTTTTTATTCATCAATGATCATGCACCTCCTCGAGTAAGGAGTCACTTGAGCAGGTGCATGTCGCAGCCCAGCAATTAAAGTAAGTAAAGATGTAGTAGTACATAAATCGACTGAAATAATGAAATACTGGGAGATTAAAAACCTGAGCTGCTCAGCAACCCGAAGTGTGTCGTTCATCCGAGGAGGTGAGAAGACGCGAGCTGTCTCTCTCCGTAACACATCAGCTTGTAGCTGCACAGAAACCCAGCTGACGAGGGAGTGCATGTGTGCATTGCTCTTGGTAACAGTGACACACACACACACACACACACACACACACACTGAAAAAAAACACACATACACAGAAAACTGGGATTTGGCCACACCACCTGTCGATGCAATAAGGATTTATATGGCCATATGAAACATTCACAGCACTTTACTCAGCTGCTGGCTAAAAGATAAGGTAAATCTTACTGTTAGCAACCAAATAGAGTTAGTGGAAGTTTTATTTACCTGCGTGCCACTGACCCACTACTTACTCGAGTAGGTTGACACCACTTTCAAAGAAACATGACTTGTTTACTTAAACTGTAAGGTTAGGAGTTACATGCTGGTTTAAATAGTATGATAATTACTGACTCACAAAGTCAGTGTGTTTCCTA
Source organism: Andinoacara biseriatus (assembly GCA_015108635.1). Lineage (NCBI taxonomy): Eukaryota > Metazoa > Chordata > Actinopteri > Cichliformes > Cichlidae > Andinoacara > Andinoacara biseriatus. The sequence continues at coordinate 77,446 of VUQJ01031144.1, forward strand.
ATTTCTAACATTTGTTGTGTAGTTATTTACTCGTTAAAACTCTGCCCACTCCTCTTTACACCAGCTGACTGTGTTTGTGGCTTCCAAATAGGTGTTGCAAAAAAGGAAGTTGCAGAGTGCTTCTGGTGGACAAACTAACCAATGCCAACACACAGAAATTGGTTGGAGGGTGTTTTTCCCATCACTCTACCTTTTAAATGCTGATTTACTAGCTGTCATAAATGCCGATACCAATAGTTCAGCAAATAGCTAATATTGGCCCACTGACCTGTCAGCCCAACAGTAGGTCAGTGGGCTGATGTTTATCAACAACGAGGCAAAGAACGCTGTCCCAATTTGAACGCTCCTCCAAATGTGGCTCAAAAAAGGGGCCCGACTTTTCCTGGGAATTTTAAAGATGTGTTGAGGGTGTTAGCCAAATATATTACATATAAACAGCTGAACTAGCAAACTAAAACTATGTATAAGAAGTTGTAAAGTTGCACCAAAAGTTATGGATTGTGGTTTACATTGTTAGCTACAAATGTATCTAAATTATTAGCTAAAATAGTTGCATAGTATGATAAATATAAAGGTCTAACACTTGACATTGCTAACTAAAGATACTGATTAGCATTTGAAATTGTTAGCTCAAAGTAATGGAGAAAGTTTTGGATAAAGAGTTGAGGCAGTTTGCTGAATATAACTGATAAATGTAAGTTCAATTAAATCACTAAAAGTAAATGGTGAGCTGAACTTTGTCCAGATTCAGTTTAAAATTAGTTCAAATGAGCATATTAGAACCTCAGAAGCTGTATTGACGAATGGTTTCTTGAGCCCATATGACATGATTTTGGATACAAAGGCTGGAAACCTGCAATGAGATGCTCTCGTGGTTAAATGAGAAAACTGCTTAAGGCAAAACTAGCCTTAGTTGACCTTTTGATATTATATATTCAGACTAAAACCCTCTACTGGATAACCAAGGGCAGAGACGGAACGCCTCAGCAGGATGAGGTAATTTAAATTTACAGGCCTAATGTTAACAAGCTGTGACATCATCCATCTTTGCCACATAAACATGTTTCCTGCATTCAGAAAGGGTTATGCATATTATGTGTTCTGTGATGAGACAGCATCATCATCATCATGATCCTTCTGCTTTTGAATTGCATTGTAAATGCACATCTGTGTATGCTTTTGTGTGTGTGTGTGTGTGTGTGTGTGTGTGTGTGTGTGTGTGCATTTTAGAGAGAATACGTTTGCATACTCTCAGGTACAAACAGTCTTTGGTCCTTGCGAGGGTGTTTGTGCAAGTTTGTGTGTGTTATCCCAGAGAACCACAGACTGATAATTGGTGATGACTCATCTGGACCTCTGTTTATTATTTCACATGTAGAGAAGGAGAAAGAGTGAACGAGAGAGAGAAAAGGGAATTAGAGGTGCATTTGGACAGTTTTAGTTAAATGTGGGGGTCAGATGATATGTTGGTGCATGGTGTGTGTGTGTGTGTGTGTGTGTGTGTGTGTGCGCGTGCGTGTGTGTGTATGTGTGTGTGCGTGCGTGTCTGAGTATTTATGTGCTGGCCCAGGAGACGTTTTTGCCTCCCACAATCCCTGAGAAATGCGATAGAAGAGCTGTTATGTGTGAATCCATGTATAATTTGTATTAGTTTAAATACATTCATTAGGACAAATCAGATTTCAGTAAAAATACAGTTTATTTTCTGAAGCTAAAATTAGACAGTGACCCAAAGCCTGTGGGGGACCATTAGAGCTCTCTGAAAAGATTTCTGCACTTTTAAAAGGGGTTCCTCTTCAACAAATGTACAGCATATGGTATCGAGTGGAAACTCACATCATGTTAAATCTCAAAAGAACAAGGTGTGTTACTCATTACACACATTACAAGTTTCCTAAGAACATTTACACAAGTGTTTAGAATGATCAGTGGTCACTGACAAACCAAACTAAAAACCAAATATTGAACAACATGAATGCATCAAATAAGCTCGTTTAGATAGCCAAGAGCAGTATCTGTGTGTGTAGCATGACTTCCTCAGTAATGACCATCATAAAAATGTAATACATGGTTTCATAGAAATGGTTTCATAAAGACAGCACAAGATAAATAAATGTGGGTTCAAATGTTCTAATACTCATAACTCATTTTATACAGATCTGAACAATTCAGTTAAAGTCTATTTTTTCTGTTTTCCTAATTAGACATTTTTGTTCTGTATATAGATATTAATATTAACATATTAACTTATTTTTTATTGTTGGTCAGAAGTAATTAATGCTTGTTCTAAATATAGCAAGAAAATCTGGGGTTGATCAGTACTGAACACCAGATGAAGCAGGATTTTTTCATACACCGAGTTTTGTGATAGCACACAGAAATACACCTGTATGAATGACAGACTGAATATCCTGAGTGATATCCATTACATTAACCTAGTAAAAAGAACCTTGAAATGCCTGTAACAGAGCCATACACTGAGATTTTTATTTCTAGCTCAGAGATGGATAATACTGCAGAACATCATGGCTTTTTTGTTGTATTTCCCAGGTTCCTATCTTGATTTGATTCATATCTCACAACTTGAGTTTCTCTTTCTCTTCCAGCATGAAAAAAACATTTATTGACATACAGCACTGTGCAAAAGTCTTGAGTCATCCCTAGTTTTTTTTGTAAATTATAAGTGGTCTTGAGCAATAGTTCCTCAGGATGTCTGAAGGTCTTTCAAATTTTTTCTTTAGACATTGGCTGCTTTTTCACTCATTTTTTTAGTCTAGTCCTTGTACCTGACAATTTTTAGAGGAATGATTTTTTTGTTGTGTCTACACCAGTGTTGTGACTACACATAACAGACAACTTAGCAAAGGACCAATTGTAAATTGCATCTTTAGGCACTTTGTTACTCACAGCCTGATGTTCCCATTTCTTTAGTTGAATCTATAAAAATGCCAAAGATAACACAGTTTGACAGACATAAAATTGTATTTTTGCACCAACAAAGTGATTCCCGAAGATCTGTTAGCTGAAAACTTGGCATAGCTCAGCATGGTATGCAGAATTAAAAATTTTGAGGAAACCGGACAAGTGGAGGACAAAAGAAGTGTCAGGCCTAAAAAACTATCAGCAGATAAATAGTATCTAAAAGTCATGTCCTTAAGAAATGGGAAAAACTCAAGAAAATACCTGACACAGAACCTGAGAGATGCATCTAGCCATTCAATTGATCCACTTACTGTTCACTGAAGCGTCATCAGAAATGGCCTCAGTGGAAGGGTGGCTGTCAGGAAGCCATCCTTAAGGACGGGAAACAGGGAGAAAAGCCTGAGGTATGCCAAATTGCACAAGAACTGGACTGAAAAATCAGTGGTAACAGGTCTTATGGAGTAATGAATCGAAATCTGAAATTTGATGGAGGCTCTGTCATGGTTTGGGGCTGCATTTCAGCCAGTGGCTTTGACGATCTTGCCAACATTAATGGAATTATGAACACAGATCAGATTTTGATCCATTATGCAATACCATCTGAAAAGCGGTTGACTGGCAACAGCTTCATTTTTCAGCATGACAATGATCCCAAACACACATTATCAATCATGGACTGGCCTTCCCAGAGCCCGGACCTCAACATTATTGAGGTCTCTTGACAGAAAACACAACAAAAGGCAGCCTACATCCAAAGAAGAGCTTTGAATGTCCTTCAAGTCTCTTGGAGAACTATTCCTGAAGACTACTTAAAGAAATGACAAGAAAAGTTGCCAAAGGGAGTTCAGGTTGTGTTGTGGAATAAAGGTGGTTATACTGACTTTCACACTCATCAGTACAAACTCTGTTTTTGCCTTTTTCCATGTATCCAACCTTTTTAATCTGACATATCCCAACAGTCCTGAGGGGTATAGTACAAGAGAAGGTCAAACCAGACTGGTTTTCTTTGCCTTAACTGGCTCAACAAAACCTAAAGCCCCAGTCAGAAATAATGGGTATCACAACAATGGTTATGAACTTTCTCTGTTAAGCTGGGCTCTCTGTATCAGGGTCAGTGTGCGGTCACATAAAAAGGGGCACTTCAGGGGAAATGTTACTCTTTGTCTGCATAAAATGAGCCCTATGAGTGCAGCCTACTCCAGCCAGAAACCTTAACAGATGATGATGATAAAAATCTTCAAACAGCATCAAACAATATAACAGTAAAGTGCAACAATGTTGCCAATAAGACAAAAAATGAATGTGGCACCCAGAGCAGTAAAATATACATTTTAATTATTTTAACACTGAGTGCTGCTGTTTACTTTCCTGTAAATAAAGGAAATGTGTAAATCACTTTAGTTTGCCACCAGATCAAAATAAGTGGATTAGAATCAGTGAAAATGTGGTGCTTCCCGATGATTTTAAACGGAAACTGTGAGCATATCCTGCTTCCAAACCAGTTATGTGTTCAGCATAAGTTGCCATGGTGATTTTGTGAGGTAAAAAGAGAGCAGAAAACTCGCCATAACTTGCTAACCCAGTAATCTCACCTTGTACTACACCCCTCTGGACTGAAAAAAAAGCTTTCCTCAGTTACACATTTTGTATTCAAATTTCTCAATAATTAGTAGTAGTAGCTGACTATTTTAACCATTCATCCATTACTCTTAGCAACGATTCTTTTTAACAGCTGTCAGTGACCAGTTTCCGCCATTTATCTATCTTGTTTATATATTTAGGTAATTTGATGATGTCAGCAAATTGGCCAACATTTATGAATTTAGCTAGCTTCTGTACAGTACTTGTTATCCATCCTCTTTAGCTTATAGTGTCATTTGTTTATACATGCTGTTAGCTAGTAATTCCAACTCTTAACTCTACAC